>OX418226.1:39789310-39904988 GCA_948455865.1 Conomelus anceps
GACATGGAATATTTCCTGATCTTTTAAAGTATTCGTATTTGATACCAATTTTCAAATCAGGGGATCCTGAACACTTTGGTAACTATAGACCCATTGCGATTTTATCTGCATTTTCAAAAGTCTATGAAATGGCAGTTGTTTCTAGGCTCACTAAATACCTTGAAAAAAATAATCTTTTGCATATGGATCAATTTGGATTCCGTAAGAATAGAAACACATCGGGGGCTATCTATGAATTTGTTACGGATGTGTCCTTAGCTATTGATGAATCGCGGTATGCAGCTGGAATATTCTGTGATCTATCAAAGGCTTTTGATTGCGTCGACCATGATATACTTCTCCAAAAACTTAAATTCTATGGTATAACTGGCACAGTTTATAATTGGCTGAAATCATACTTAGACAATAGACAGCAATGTGTGAAAGATAAAATTTCCTCAAATACATCATCTTTCATGAGGGTAGGGAACGGAGTTCCTCAAGGATCTATTTTAGGACCTCTGCTTTTCCTGCTCTATATTAATGATCTTCCAAAAGCATTGTCACATTCACGTATAATCATGTATGCAGACGACACAACGGCACTTATCACAGACACAAATCGGAGTGCCCTAGCTAATAAAATGAAGGAAGACTTTTTAGCTATGTCTAATTGGTTGAAGGTAAACGGTCTTTCATTGAACTATAATAAGACACATTTGATTGAATTTGGCTATAAACAGAGATTTTTGGCCAGCAGGGACCCTCTTCCAAGATTAAATGATAAAGTCGGCCAAACTGATAATACAAAGTTTCTAGGTGTCCTGGTAGATGAATGTATGTCCTGGAAGGATCACATCCAAGCCATTACCAAGAAATTGAATAGGGCGTATTATGTGATATTAACACTATCCCATTTACTAAAGAGAAAAACCCTACTTATGGTATACTATGCCTATGTGTACTCTCACTTGTGCTATGGCACAATCTTCTGGGGGAACTCCCAACATAGCCACAAGGTGTTTTTAATCCAAAAAAAGATTTTAAGAGTGATATTTGGCTTGAGGTCAAGGGACTCATGTAAACCAAGTTTCAAAAATGAGAAAATCATGACACTGCCCTCTATCTACATATATCAATTACTAATATTTGTCAAGTCTCACCTACATAAATTTCAGCTCAGTGCAGAAAATCACCAATATAATACCAGGAATAGAAATTTAATAGCCCTTCCCATACACAGACACTCGACATTTGAAAAGACTCCTTTCTATGCCGGAATGCGACTATTTAATAAACTGCCAGAAGCCACTCGTAAAACTGAATGTATAAAATCATTTAAGAAGGAAATCAGATTAATGTTAATTGAAAGATCATGTTATTCCATCGATGAGTTTTAATATTTATTTCTGTTAAATGTTTACTGTTTACATTATTTTACAATATTCAGTAGATTAGATGTTTATTTGTATTTATTGAATTCGCGAGTGTTACACTAATTTTAGTATTTAACTATATTATATGAATTGTATTTTTAGCATAGTATGACAAGCCACCTGTCAAATGGGAAATATCCCAATAATTGATGTTATGTGACGATTGTGAATAAATAAATAAATAAATAACCTTAAGTCAGATATTTCCTTTTTATTTTAACATAAAACATTGCAACACAAAAATGGATTGAAATATTATATACAGTAATAAAATACTAGTTTTCCCATTATTTATAACGAAATAATAATGTTACTAATAAGACCATCTTGAAACAAATAGTAAAAAAATTAGTTAAATTGACTCAAGATATCTAAAAACATAATTTACAAATAATATTAATTTATGAATATTCTGTTTCCATTGTTTCATTCTGAATAATAAAGAGTTCGGACATAACTGCGATAACGCTAACAAATGGAACACTCTATGTATCTGCCTGCTATAAACCATCTTGCGTATAGAATTATTCAAATACATAAGATTTGTTTTTTCGGAGGATGAAGCCCACATAGGTCTGAGACCTGTACGTGGGTAATGATAGTGATTGATGAGTTGGACCCAAAGTTTTTATGTGGGTTCCGAACCACCGGTAAGTGATTTTAACTCAAAGATTATAATTATGTTATGAAACTCAAGTGAATGAACAGAAGCATTAACAACCAATGCGCATGCGCCGACAGCCAACTCACCCACCCTGCGTCCCTTCTACTGAGGCACGCCTCCCTGTATAGAATAGGCGAATGCATAGAGTTTTCAGTTTAGCATTAACATTATTTTTAACGTAATTTTGCTCAAACTCTGATGCAAAGCTGCTGTGCTCATCACGCGAACAAATGAAACTATCAACCTCTCAATGAAAAAAAAAAATAATCACATTCTTTAGCGATCGCTTTCTGATCTTGGTTGTCACACTCTCAATTTTTTTGGCTCATCATTGTACTATGAAATACTGCTACTACTAATGTCTAAGAGGATTACTAGTCAGTTTCTAATTTTTTTCACTAATCCTCTTCTCCTTTCAATTTTGCACTATCACCTCTAGAATCTATTCTCTCCTTTTTTATTACTTTCGTTGTTTTCGTAAGTTCCTTCTCTTTTTTCAACGCGCTTCATCACATTTTTAGACCTCAAAAGAGTGAAGCCGAATTAAATATCGTATCTCTATTTCTTATTAAACTATATCAAAATTAATTATCTATGTGCGAAAATAATAATCAATGTACAATCGAAGATACGTTTTTTTTTCATAATGTCAACTTCTCTATAAAAATAATTCAAATCAAGCTTACTAGAAAAATATTGTGGCTCAACGATTCAGAATCTGAATGTTTCGTGAAGACCTTGCAGGAACAAATGTAACAGACAATCGTCATTCATGTTTTGAAACAATAGACGTCTGAATAGCATCACATACGATTCTAAATGGATGTAGCTCTCTTGATAAGCTTTCACATGGATCTGAAAAATAAATGAAAATAAACATTTTATTATGGAAATATGTTATTTGTTCAAGAATTGCAGAATTTACCCTAATATCACCAATTAGTTGACCCATGATCCAAGAATTTCTACATTTCAAAACGAAAATGGAAAATACACTTCCAAATCGGAAGTGATAGCCGCGAGCCGTAGCAGGTATCTGTTCAATCAGAGAGATAAGCTGCGTTCTCGTAGGTCCCGTTTGTAACGGTGACCGATTAGATTGGCCAGCAAAAAAGACACTGTTCTCTGCTGTAAAATCACTTCTCGGTGGTTCGGAACCCACCTTAAACTGTAGGTCCAACTCATCAATCACCATCATCCAACGCACATCATTACCCACGCAAAGGTCTCAGACCTATGTGGGCTTCATCCTCAAAAAAAAAAAAAAAAATCCCAGAGATTAGAAAATCATTGCAAATTCAAATTTATTTCAAAACAACAAAAGAGTACAATAATTATGCCAGAAGTACCTACTATAAAAATAAAAAATACAGAAAGTGCATGATGAATCTTATAATTAAAATAACTTTAAAGATTAGACTCCTACTTAGGATACCTGTAAAATGAACAGGAATGCTTAGTAAAATCTTAAAAGGAATGCGCGAAACAAAATAGAAACCTACAGTAATTATTTGGAAAACTTCAAGGTGCAGGAATTAAAATTCAGTGAAAATATTCAATAAGTAATATTTAGTATGAAATGCACTATAAAGCCACGTCTCCACCAACCGAACATATCTGCCGAAAATTGTTGGCGAATACGACAAACATTAAACATATGGTCACCGAACATGTTCGTGAGTTCAATTGAAATGTTCGGTCTGTGAGCGAACAGTGACAACCAACAATAGGTTTCCGCCACTATTCCCACCACACCAATCATAATGTTCGAAAAGGCGTTCACACCAAACAATGTTCGGCGACATCAGATAATTCCAGCGAACTCTGTTCGCCGAGTATGTTCGGTTGGTGGAGACTTGGCTTAGGCTAATAGAAACAATGAACAATCGAATCTATTTGGTGACATTGCCTCAAATCTATTCAGTGTTCAATCATTTAACAGTTGATGATTGAGTGTACTCAAAAACCACTTAATCACGATAGACGATAGATTGAAGAGCAAAGATTGGTATATGATAAAGTAGAGTATAGATTAGATTCATGTAGGCCGTTGTTCAAGAGACTTGGTCTCCTAACTGTACCCTGCTTATATGTGTATGAAGCTACTTTATATGTAAAAACGAATGATATTAACCAATTCTTGATGTACATGATTATAATACAAGACGCCGAGGAGATTATCACTTGGTGAGTCACAATAGTAGCTTATTCAAACAAAAACCTAGTTATATTGGTAGGAAATTCTACAACAAGCTACCGCAGTTTTTGAAGAGTCTTGAAAATATAGAAATATTTAAAAAACAATTGAAGAAATATTTAGTTGATAAAGCTTTTTTATAGTGTACAAGAGTTCCTTTCACATCAAAATTAAGCCTCACCTCAACTAATTGAAGTAATTATGGTATCTAGTGTATAATATTGTTGATCTGACTTGTCTTATACTCCTTAACTGGAGTCTCCAAGACGTAATGTACAAAAAAAAAAAGAATACCACCGACCTCTCCTAATTCAATATTGTTATCACAACCACAAACTGTTCCAAGTATTTGCAAAATAAAATTATTTTGTAAATAAAAAGGAAAAATGATTTATTTGCAAAATAGACTTATGTGCAATAAACTATTATTTTAAAAACACTACTTATTTCCAAGCATTGATCAATAAATATTGATCTAGCACATTTGATATGAAATCGATTACAATCCAACTGAAATGCAATCGTGTAAATTACGGTGTGGAGTTGGGAAACTCTGCCACAGAATATAGATCTGCTCAAATAAGTCTCAGACTTGAAATCTTACTTTGTGGTTATTGTTCACAATATATTTCTCAATAAATGTATTATCTGTTCAAGTTTTTGACGTTGAAAGCTGACATGGAGTAAATTGTTCACTAACAAGACCAAAAAATAGGTTTACGCGCGAATCAATGACCTGGAAATTTATTGTAGAGTAAAATATTTATACCGACTTCACAGAAAGAATAGTACTGAATTTTCCTAAGTAGTAAGATTTGGAAATATTTTGTAGGATAGACCAGCAATCACACAGAGTGCTTGAACAAAATTAGATGTTGAGTTGAAAACTTCTGAATATTCATAAAGGTTATATTATAGGATACAATATTCGAATGGGTTTAAAAGGACTAACAAAACGGAATTTAAAGGTTGTTCTATCAGCTAAACTTAGTTATTGGTAGGAAATTCTACAATAAGCTACCGCAGTTTTCAAAGAGTCTTGAAAATATAGAAATATTTAAAAAAACAATTGAAAATTTTTTTTTTTTTAGGATGAAGCCCACATAGGTCTGAGATCTGTGCGTGGGTAATGAGTAGGATGATGATGATGATTTATGAATTGGACCTACAGTTTTAGGTGGGTTCCGAACCACCGGGAAGTGATTTTCAGCAGAGAACAGGGTCTTTTTTGCTGGCCAATCTAATCGGTCACCGTTACAAATAGGACCTACGAGAACGCAGCTTATCTATCTGATTGAACAGATACCTGCTACGGCTCGCGGCTATCACTTTCCAAATTTAGTTGATAAAGCTTTTTATAGTGTACAAGAGTTCCTTTCACATCAAAATTAAGCCTCACCTCAACTAATTGATATAGTAATTATGGTATCTAGTGTATATGACTAGTGTTAATCTGACGTGTCTTATACTCCGTAACTGGAGTCTCCAAGACGTAATCTACAAAAAAAAGCTTCAGCCTCTTTGAAATCTGACTCCAAGCACACAATAAACATGTTTATTATTATAACGCATAGCATGTTTTTACATTTTTTTTTTTTTTTTTTTTTTGAGGATGAAGCCCACATAGGTCTGAGACCTGTGCGTGGGTAATGAGTAGGATGATGATGATGATTTAAATTGGACCTACAGTTTTAGGTGGGTTCCGAACCACCAGGAAGTGATTTTCAGCAGAGAACAGTGTCTTTTTTGCTGGCCAATCTAATCGGTCACCGTTACAAATAGGACCTACGAGAACGCAGCTTATCTATCTGATTGAACAGATACCTGCTACGGCTCGCGGCTATCACTTCCCAAATTTAGTTGATAAAGCTTTTTATAGTGTACAAGAGTTCCTTTCACATCAAAATTGAGCCTCACCTCAACTAATTGATATAGTAATTATGGTATCTAGTGTATATGACTAGTGTTAATCTGACGTGTCTTATACTCCGTAACTGGAGTCTCCAAGACGTAATCTACAAAAAAAAGCTTCAGCCTCTTTGAAATCTGACTCCAAGCACACAATAAACATGTTTATTATTATAACGCATAGCATGTTTTTACATTTGAATATATACATTAAAAATAACATAACCAACAGAAATTTCAGTCAATTCATTTGGAAAATTACACGAAAATTAGACCAAATTTATTCAAAATATCATTTCTATAATTCTTGAAACTATCATTATTCCACTTAAATAATCATTTTAAGCTAATATCGGAACCCACAACTCATTACCCACGCACAGGTCTCAGACCCATGTGGGCTTCATCCTCAAAGAAAAAAAGAAGAAAAAAGCTCATGAAACTCCAGCTCCTAATATTTCGTTCTTGAACTTTAGTCTTCAGAACTTGAGTTCTATTATAAATAAAAGACGAAATTGTCACAACCACATTTATTAAAACTTAGAGAAACTAGTTTCGGTTGTTACACCATTATCAATCTCAATCAGACCTTGATTGGTTTGGGGAGTTCTTGGTTTGAATGCAAGACACATTGCTTAACACACATGATTTTTTTAAATCATAGCAAGACACGCAATTCAGAATGTTAAATTTACAACGTATGAAGCTTGACACCAACAAAAGAGGCATTGGATATATCACGCAAAGCAGTTAGTAATTTTCTTCGCCTCCGCACAATATACATACGGTACATTGCAATATAATATATAGTAATATAGCTTACCACAGTCCATTGTACTGGTATAAATAACGCTATTTGTTAACTTGAACGCTTTGCAGCAAGATGGGTTGCACAATATTCTAATGGTAGTTATAGCTGTACTACTACTGCCATCACATTATGTAGTATGTGCTGTACTACTCATGTATCACAATTTATTCTACAGAGCATGCTTGTGCTGTTTTGTTTAGTCGAATTGCAATTTTAAGCTATTACTGATGTAATAATGTCATTGTTTTTATCATAAACTGAACTATTGCCATAAATAGCCGATTGCCGTAGCAGGTATCTATTCAATCAGAGATAAGCTACAAAACTCCTGGGCGCTCTTTGTAAGGGTGACCGATTGAATCGGCCAGCAAAAAAGACTCTGTTCTCAATTTTCGGCGACTTCAGATAATTCCAGCGAACACTGTTCGCCGAGTATGTTCGGTTGGTGGAGACGCGGCTTAGGCTAATAGAAACAATGAACAATCGAATCTATTTGGTGTTCAATCATTTACAGTTGATGATTGAGTACTCAAAAACCACTTAATCACGATAGACGATAGATTGAAGAGCAAAGATTGTTATATGATAAAGTAGAGAATACCACCGACCTCTCCTAACTCAATATTGTTATCACAACCACAAACTGTTCTATTTGCAAAATAAAATTATACCAGCAAAAAAGACACTGTTCTCTGCTGTAAAATCACTTCCCGGTGGTTCGGAATCAACCTAAAACGGTAGGTCCAACTCATCAATCACCATCGTCAAATTCATTACCCATGCACAGGTTTGAGACCCATCCTCAAAAAAGAAAATTATTTAAGGAAACTGAGTGCTAAAAGCCGGCAAAAGTAAAAACTTGCGCGTCAACACAGTCTCGCCAACAGAGCTTACATACTACAATATAAATGTTTCACTAATTCTAAAAGTCATATAGATTACGATATTTGTTGAAATTTTTACACATATTAGAGCTTTAGCTTGACTAACTATTTGTTGAACAAATTATTTAAAAAATTAACTAACTATTTGATGAAATCAAATTATTAAAGAAATTCCTCTTAAACCAACATCTTGTTCAATTTTCCTATATTTATTATTATTTCTTACCCACTCCCTAGGCACTGTTCTGAACAATTTATTTATTATGTATGATATACTCCTAGAAAATTGTGCTATTAGCTTTTTCTATGGGTATTAAGTTCAGTGACATTTATCTTGTCTCGATAGCACCAATAGGGGATTTCGAGAGGGCTCAATAATAAACCAATGTTTAATAATGTTTCAATTAATACTTAGAATATATATTACTTGCCTGATCAACAGTAAATTGTTCTTTGAAAATTCTTATTAATTTCTGTTACAGGTATTGGCATTGATCCTTTCAACAGGAACCTCTGTGTTCTCGAAAAGTCTAGCAATGGAGCCGTTTCACCATATTCATGACTTCGCAGGTATGCACAAGCTTATTTAATTCAGCTGTAATAAAAAAAATAATAAGAGATCAAGTAGAAGATATAGTCATGCATGAGATAACTCCCACAAACAAAAGAAATTTGTTTCACGATTTTTATCTCATTTCATTTAAAATTATTTTTAAAGAAATGGCACACTAGTTTTTTGTTGAATATTTGGAAAATAAATAGTAACCAAGTATATAGATGATAGGGCACATATTGAGTACTGTATATGCAGAGCACCCTTAAATTAGTTACCATTAATAAGTAGTGGGCACATTGCACTGGTAATGATAGCAATTTTAGCTGAATAGGTACTGATAAAAAAGAATTGTGGAAATATGGACGTTGAACTTGAAAAAATAGTTGAGAAAACGCACTTAGTAGTTAAAACAAATAAATTCACATTTTTCACAGTACTGTGTATTAAATAGTTAAACAAATACGCCTAGAGGTAGTTTCCAGAATCACCGTTAAGGGTACTTTCACAGTGGAGGATCCAATACTAGATTATAATCACCATCACCAAATCAAAAAAGGTTATGTCAAATGGCACACCCGATGTAGATAGATAGATAGATGACTATTATTTGGGCACTTTACAAGAAGTAATAAAAGTGCTGTGGGCGAAGTTGAGGCATAAGAGCCACCTCTTCCACTTAACCCACAGAATAAAAAGAAACAACTTTATTTACAATGCAAAAAAAAGAATATCAATTGGCAAACAAGATGAAAAAAATAATGATAAATATAAAGAAAGACTGAAATCAAAGAAACATACTCATACAGGTATATACTCATACATATACAGGTTGCAGTCACGTGAATATCACCATTCCCCAGCATTTGTTTCATTTTTCAATGGTGATTTTTCTCGAGTATGGGATGCTCCACTGTGCAAGCACCCTGAGGCTATTTCAAACAGATTTATTACGCAAGAGCGAGCTTTAGACGTTGTAGACGCTTTCTATAGTTGTATAGCAAGAGACTATATTATAGAATCAAGCTAGATTGCTCTAAGAGAGGGCTCTATTGCAATAAGTGTCTCCCTTTGGACGGAGTTACAAGTAAGAAAGGCAATATAACTTCCCCTTTTTGTAATGAGTAGCATAGCAAGATAATTCTGTCTTTCTTTGTAGTGCTGAAAGTGATATTGTGGAA
This sequence comes from Conomelus anceps, assembly GCA_948455865.1. Taxonomy (NCBI): domain Eukaryota; kingdom Metazoa; phylum Arthropoda; class Insecta; order Hemiptera; family Delphacidae; genus Conomelus; species Conomelus anceps. The sequence continues at coordinate 39,798,924 of OX418226.1, forward strand.
GATATCTATAATGAATAATAAGACGAAGTTGTCACAACCACATTTTTATTTGAAAAAAAGGTGAGATACTAGTTTCGGATGTTACTCCATTATCAATCTCAAACAAAAGCCATATTTGTTTTTGTTTGAGATTGAAAATGGAGTAACATCCGAAACTAGTGTCTCACTGTTTTTTAATAGATAATTTTGTGAATACACACTATTTTGTAACTGAAAGCAGAATAACATTTGTGTAGGTTGCACAGTGTAGGTTTTATTAGGGTGCATAGTGGACCATACAGTATTCAAGGATAATCACCATCATAAAACCAAACACATGCTGTGGAATAGTGGTATTCACGCAGTGGTCAAGGATAATCACCATCATAAAACCAAACACATGCTGTGGAATAGTGGTATTCACGCAGTGTTCAAGGATAATCACCATAATAAAACCAAACACATGCTGTAGAATAGTGGTATTCACACTCCTCCAATCTATCATACACTATTCCACAGAATTTGTTTTTGATTTTTCAAAGGTGATTATCATCAAATATTGGATACTCCATTGTGATTGTGCAAGAATCCTTGATGTATAAATTCATAGTTACAAACATAATGTTGTGTATTGATGTACAAGTATGATGTAAATTATCAGTAGTGTAGTAGAGGATGGGTTTATTTACAATCTGTTACAGAGATTGAGCGACAAAAACGGCAATCACATCCAGCAGCAACAGTTGCCAGATATCAGGAAAGACCATCAGGCATTCTTCAGCGGGAAGGCTTCCGTGATGACCAGCTGGTAGACTATCTGACACCACCAAGACCTCCTGACCCACTGGACGAATTTGGAAAGGGGTTCAGCCCAGGACCATCAACACCCAATACACCTGTACTTCCTGGAACAGTCCTACAGCAATCTGCAGATGGCAAATGGAATCTTGGATACAACGCAGATGATGTTCTCATTCCACCCATAGACCCTTACCTGTTTGGTCCTGACACAAAATACAACACCATCCAACAAACAAAAACAATACAGGGGGGTTCGTTTGGTTCCACAAAAAACTCCAATGATAACACCCAACTTAAATCGTCTTTATTCAATAACTTCAACTTTGACAAATACCCTTTCTTCAGCACAGATACATCAGGGACAAGTTTGACTAAACCCAACAACAATAACTTTCAGGATCCATTGACCAATAACTACAATGACAGCAAGTTCAAGCCTTTCATACCATCTCCCAGTTTCCCAACAAGTAGCTTTGGGACTACAGACACAAATGGCCATTCTGGAAACCCCAATGGTCATCTACAATCAAACACCAACAACTTGAACCCTTCTGATCCCAGCTTTGGCTTTCTGGCCAATGCTGCTCTAGGATCTATCACCACAAACAATCAGGGAACCGGTCTCAGATCTCAGAACTTCAATTTTGACACAATATCTCACAGCTTCTCCAACACTGGTCAATCACAGAACAACATCAATTCACAGAACCACAATCTTGCTACACCATCTCAAGGTTTTGTGCCATTGATTCCAAATAACAACAATCAGAATGACGCATTAAATCAGAACTTTCAAGCACCCAATTCAAACTTTAATAACTTTCCCAATACCTTTCAAGCATCTCAGAATTCTAACAGTGACCTTTTCTCTAACAATTTTCGTGCAGCCCAGAGTACCAAAGTTGATGTCAGTGTACCTTTTGTGAAAAGACAGACAGACCACAATAAAAGACAGATAGATTATGAAGAAGAGAATGAGAGTGATAATGGTGAGGAAAATGATGGTGTGGAAGATGACCATCATAAGCCGAGTGGTCCAGTGTATACATTTGTAAAAACTGATAAGCATGGACATTTCAAATGGGGAGTGAGACATATGGTCTGATAGCACTGCCCAAGATTACAACAATTTTCAATTCATGGAGTTTTCACTCCAAACAGTTTGGAAAAAAATTTTTTACTACCTATTCTAGTCTTCACTGAATGTTCAATATTATTATTACCTTTGTACAGTCACTAATTCATAAAAACAATAATTTTATAATAAACTCACAGTAGATTGAGAATATGTAGATAAGTAGTACTATTTGTTACCCATAAACTATACTAAATGTATGATGGTTTTCTATTTATTTAATTTTTGAACAAAAAGAAAGATGTTTGATCCATTTTTATTGCAAGGTAGTTTATTTTAATGAAAAATATCCTTTGCCAATTTTTACATGCAACTTATATAAAACATTTTTTTTTAAGTTTATTATCTTTTGGCATTAAAAAAGGATTTCCTTTAATGAGAATTTATTAATTCTAAAAACGAATTTTAAGGAACCAAAAATGGATTGCTTCCAATACATAATCGTCTTTTTTATTAGATTTTCACTTCAATTCATATTAAGGTAAGAATAATTTTTTGACTGACAGATCAATCACATATTATGGCAAAGATCACGATAATTGCGATTCTTTAGCTTAAAAACGTTTTTTGTTTATTCTTATAAGAAGCTATTCTTTAAGACTGCTCCCCATCAATCTATTATTCATCATTTATCTATTGAAGCTGGAAATTATTGAAAATACGGTATTACTCATATTATAATACTCTCATTATATTAATGACATTATTATTTTCTTGAATTTATTTTTCCATAACGATCTGCGTTGTAAATATCAACTTTATATGGTAGCCTTATTTTAACGACTTTCAGTCAATTTTAATTGAGAATAAATAATATATTTGCTCATGTAGACTGAAACGTTTTCGAATCGTGATGATTCATGTTGAAAATGAATAATCATGATTCGAAAACGTTTCACCTTAAGTGAATAAATATATATTATTTATTCTCAATTAAAACTGACTACAAGTCATTAAATTTAATTTATTAATTTCGAATTCCTTTGATTGCTTTTACTTTATACTGAAGACTTCCGCAATGGCGGATATTGACAACAGCATTGAACAGCTGATGGGAATCGATGAATGCTTCTGTACAAAAATATCAGTCACCACCGGGAATCGAGCCACGGACCTCTCAATTGCCGGTTGAGCGCCCTTAACCACTAGACCATGGAGACCCTTCTGTACAGCAGCATTCATTTTCAACTTGGCCATATCGGCTCGTATCTCACAAGTTAGTTTGAAGTGACTGACAATTGAATAAACTGACAAATATACATAAACAGAATTTATTAATTTCGAATTCCTTTGATTGCTATTACTTTATACTGAAGACTTCCGCAATGGCGGATATTGACAACAGCATTGAACAGCTGATGGGAATCGATGAATGCTACTGTACAAAAATATCAGTCACCACCGGGAATCGAACCACGGACCTCTCAATTGCCGGTTGAGCGCCCTTAAGCCCATCAGCTGTTCAATGCTGTTGTCAATATCCGCCATTGCGGAAGTCTTCAGTATAAAGTAATAGCAATCAAAGGAATTCGAAATTAATAAATTCTGTTTATGTATATTTGTCAGTTTATTCAATTGTCAGTCACTTCAAACTAACTCATTAAATTTACCACAAAAAAATGACATTATTATTATTAATGAATTATTATTATTATTATTATTATTATTATTATTATTAATTAAACCTCTTTTCATAATTAATGACAAGAGGTTTTTTATTCTAGCATTCAGAAGTATATCAATAACTGAAATTAGAAAGAAAATATTGGTAAGCCATATCATCATCAATACATATTATGTCCACTTTGAAGTTGCAACTGAAAATACTTGAAATGGACTTTAGTACGTCAAGGATGGTATTGTATTCCTGGATTTCTTGTTCCATGACGAACTGCGTTGTTAATATTAACTTTTCAAGTGAATTCAACGACTTGCAGTCAAATTTCACTTCACTTGAAAAGATGGTATTGTGTTATGTTTTCCAAGCTGACACTGTATTTCTATTAAAATAATATTATCACTCACTTATACTGGAGATGCTGGAGGGATGCATTTCGCTGGAGTGAGAATAATATTTTAATTATATAATTAATTCTTCAGAAGTGAAATGCATCCCTCCAGGATCTCCAGTATAAGTGAGTGATAATAATAGTTTAATAGAAATACAGTGTCAGCTTCGATATTGGGTTGATAGTATTATATTTATAATTAATTCAATCCATATTCACAAAAATAATAGTCTATTAAATTGTCTTACTCAGACTCAAAGATAATATAATAAAATTATACTGTTATCACATTATAATAGGCAATTACCAATCAAAAAAAAAAGATCAACAGGAGAATGTTTAGTGCCTATAGCCAATGTCAATAGATGTGGATGGATGTTAGAGCATTTTCAAATCATCACTTGAAACTATTATTCAGCTTCATAAAGATTTTTTCTCGTCTGCCGTTAATTACAATCCAAATTGATAATAATTATCGCATTGATGATATTAACTAAAAGAAAGTAGCACCATCTCCCATAGATTTCCAGTTGATTTTAATAATATAAAGTCAATTCTTATTTCTGAATCCACTCACTCATAAGTGGAATGGTTTTATGTTTTCCTCTACAGATATGATGCATCCTTCATCATTCGGCAGTTCGCTGCAGCAACCAATTCCAGTTAGACAGAGAGAACAACAGCTGGGTGCCAACCTGGCATCTCCAGTGGCAGATTATCAGCAAGACACACGTCTGAGATCGCCAATAGTTGTCCAGCAAGTGTCTCCAGCTCCAGAAGCAACCGAAACGAAGGAACGTCGCAGACGTCAAGGACATCATCATCATCAAGGGGTCACTGGGCCAGTACACACTTTCCAGAAAACGGACAAGCATGCTCATTTCAAATGGGGCGTAAGGCATCATGTCGGTCACGAATATGCGGGTCGTTAGGGGGCTTTTTTCGAAAACCATACAGACTTTTGATTAAAATCATAAATTTGTGTAATTTCTGTGAGCAGCAATAGTTTGTAAATGTTAATATCCAGCATAGTTTTATACTTGATATGTATTTTATGACGGGAAAGGGTTGCAAATGTATGAATTTCTAATATTAATTTAAACCCCCTTATGATTTACATGAGACAAATTATTTTGGCAAGTACTTTTTTGCTGATGATGCCAACATGATCGTTTTTTGGGAGATTTTTAATGGGTTTATATTGGGAAAGGTTGCAAATTTATGGATTTCCAACAGAATTTTGACATTATAAGCACAGAAAGGTGTCAGTTATTTGACAGGTTCTTTTCTCTTGCTGATGATGCCTACGTAGTTGGGTTTTGAAGAGGTTGTACTTGATATTTATTTTGGAATGAGAAAAGATTGCAAATATATGAATACCGGTACCGTATTATAATTAATAACATAAATATATGAATAATATTATAATTACAGAATTTACATTATAAGCACGGAAAGGTGTCATTTATTTGACAGGTTCTTTCTTCTTGCTGATGATGTCCACATTGTCGGTTTTTGACGAGGTTGTACATGATATTTATTTTGAAATGGGAAAAGGTTGCGAATATATGACTTTTCAACAGAATTTTAAATCCCCATGATAAACATGAGAAAATGTAATAATTTTGGCTAGACTTTTTTGCTGGTGATGCCCATATGAGTCTGAGACTTTTGCTTGGATACAGGTACATGATTTCACAAAATATTACAGGATGAATAGGAATAGAACCTGTGACCGCAGGAGTAAGAGCATCGCCCCAAACGATTACACCACTGCAGCTGTTCTAAATGAAAACACAGTCTGATAATAATTGAGGTTTTTACTGATAACATTGAATAACGTATGCGTTACCAATTTCAGTGAAGACTGATATGATATTGTGATAATGAATATTTTATTGGATCATTCGGATTTAATGAATAAATAGACTAGTCTATTCTTAAATTCACAACTCCTATAATACTTTCTTCAAGATCTCAAGATTTAGGGTTGGGGGATAAGTTGAGCAGCTCACTATCAATATAAATGTCGCCCATAACTATAAGCGGTGGAATACTGGACCATAAAGTGAGCAAGGAGAATGAATCAATTTATTATTTTCATACATTAACTACCTTACTTATTCTTCTTACCTATAAGTTACTTTTCCAATAAATAATGCATTGAACTTACTCACTGTATTCTATTGTAAAGTGTCTGGGTTAAATGATTTTTCCAAAAAGATTATAAGAATGTAGCTCATGTAGCTAAAATGGAACCATAAACAGACACGTTTATAAAATAAAATTTAAAAAAACACACACACACACATGCAGTTGGACAAGAATCTTTTGAGCTGTGAATGTATTATTGTTCTTGGATAATTATTATTAATATAAAGTAGGCTATAATCATAATTTATATAAAATCAATTTCAATAGAAGAAATATAAAAAATTATCATAGATGTAATTACTGTACGGTAATTTTTTATAATATAAATGTTATAATATTATTTTAATGTTTTTATCATTAATTATTTGCCTTCCCATAGAGAATAGAAATCTTTCCATTTTCTACTCATGACCTAATAATTTCTTGTTTCTTATAAATTTTGCAATTTGTTTTATTTTTTTGCAAAACATTTTGTAGATCTGTTACTTTATCACTTGTCCTACATGTGCAATACTACATGTTACTTGTATTGAATACATCATGTAGTCTTGTTTAAATAACAATTCTATAAATCATATAAAAGAATTATTTGAAAATAAATGTGTATCCTGAACGACTCTTTCTCTTGCTTTTTTCCATTTAATTATCTTATTTAACTTTTGAATATGTTTTTCCTTCTTAATAACTATATTCTTATAAACTGTACTTCATGAACCGATACTCTCACCCGGACAGGGGTTTCTCTTGCTGGGTGGTACCAACAATTTTTAATTTTATTGCGAAATTATTTGATATTAAGAATTCGTTTCATAGATTTTTGTATTTGTTTTGTTTATTGGCAATAAAGATGTACTGTATATTGTATTGTACTCTTATCTAGCCTAGAGCCTTCAGCTGTCATTTACTGGAAGTAAATTATTGACTCATTTATTTCATTTTGAAAATGAATCATCACGATTCGAAAACGTTTCAGCCTATGTGAGTATATTATTATTCAAAATTAAAATTGAATGCAAGTCGCTAAATTTTCAATAAAAAGTTAATAAATTATTGACTCATTTACGTTACTTCCACATCATTATTGATGTACGTCTATTGGAAAGACAAAAAAATGCAACTTTACCTCAAAACATGTTCAAAGATTTTTGGCATTCAAAAGACTGGCAATGGCTTGAGTGAATTTGATGTCTGAGCAGCAGCAGACTAAAATTCAAGTTAAATTGAGCACAACATTTGAAAGATTTGAAGGTTATGGAAAGTAAACTAGATGCCCTACCTAGGAGCTACCAGCAAAACGTTTCAGCAAGAATGATTTATACTCTCTTTGTTGTGTTGTTGAGATAGGTCTTTAGGCCCGTCTTCAGTGTGGAAAGTAAATTGTAAGATCGTGAGATCAGAGATCATAAACTCAAAGCTTGTATTTCACGGATAGACTATGAAAATAACATTTCGATGTTGGTCTTTCGCTATTATTGAATATTGCATTATATTGAATGAATATTTGTCACGGAATAATAGAAACGCTTCAAACAACCGATTGGATTCGATAATATTTTTAGATCTATCGTGAAATTCTTAAGGCAGTCCGCAGCGGTTTTGGTCAGTATTTTTTCTAAGTTTCTTGTGTTGAATGTTATTGAAGTCATGGATTTCTTGTTTCATAACTATCAGCGTTGTTAGGCTAATATTAACTTTTCATTGTAAATTCAACGACTTGCAGTCAATTTTAAATGCAAATGAATTTTAATTATTATTATTATTAAAGTACCGGAAATGTTATCTTTTATTGAAATGTTATCTTTTGCCGAGAGAAAAAATCATTAATTATTATGTTAACTTTTGTTGTAAATTCAACGATTTGCAGTAAGTTTTAAATTGTGAATATATAATATATGTCCGCACATTTGGCCGAACGTTTTCGAGTTATTGAATCTCATCTTCAAGGTCTGAACAAGGTTATTGAGATTCAATAACTCGAAAACGTTCGGCCAAATGTGCGTACATTTATTATAATCTCAATAACCTTCTTCAGGCCTTGAAGATGAGATATTGAATTGAGATATTGAAGATGAGATATTGTTTTCGAGTTATTGAATCTCATCTTCAAGGTCTGAACAAGTTTATTGAGATTCAATAACCCGAAAACGTTCGACCAAATGTGAGTACATTTTTCATATATTCACAATATTTAAAGCTGAGTGCAAGTCGTTAAATTTACAACAAAAAGTTAATATTAACAACGCAGATCATTATGGAACAAGAATTATTTTTGAAATATGGGAGTTCAACGTGGAAATTTGGGGGAAATTGATCTCCCCTCTGAGTGTCCTCGTAGACAATTAAAATAATTGTTCGATTGGAATAAAAAATATGCAATTTTATTCCCCAATATGCGTTTAAGTTATAAAACAATGATCAAAAGTTTTAATAAAAACTTAAAAAACACTTTAGTTTTTATTATATATTAGTGGAAACAAGATGGATCTTCAACATCACAAAATTTTTAAATAGCTCGTACGTGAGAGTCATTCTGACATATGTCTTAAACTCCATAAGTCTTAAAGACAAATCTCCAAAAAAAAATCAATTGTGCTCAGAATCCAATAAAATTCATGTTTTACCCCCCATAATTCATGAAATAATTTATGAGCTTACAATGAGGCTTCCTTGAACGGAGACTTGACAAACATTTAGGACTTAGAAGTCTATTCAAGCCTTTTAAGGTATTATGAATTAATGAGCTTACCTTGAGGCATTTTAACTGAAGGGTAACTTGAAAAATATTCACTCAGAAGGCGCTCAAGTCTTCCTTAAAATCAGGAAACCTCAAGGTTGATTTATAAATACGGGTCTCCTAACTGTACCCTGTATATGTGCATGAAGCTACTTTGTATGTAAAAACGAATGATATTAACCAAAATATTGACGTACATGATTATAATACAAGAATCATTTTTTTCTTTTGTAGATTACGTCTTGGAGACTCCAGTTAAGGAGTATAAGACAAGTCAGATCAACAATTATACACTAGTTACCATAATTACTTCAATTAGTTGAGGTGAGGCTTAATTTTGATGTGAAAGGAAATCTTGTACACTATAAAAAGCTTTATCAATTAAATATTTTTTCAATTGTTTTTTAAATATTTCTATATTTTCAAGACTCTTTAAAAACTGCGATAGCTTGTTGTAGAGTTTCCTTTCCTACCAATATAACTAGGTTTTTGTTTGAATTAACTTAATATGTAGGAAATCAGTCAACGTAATATGTAATTTTTTGGGAAGTGATAGCTGTGAGCCGTAGCAGGTATCTGGTCAATCAGATAGAGATGAGCTACGAACTCTTGTGCCCTCTGTGTAAGGGTGACCGATTGGATTGTCCAGCAAAAAAGACTCTGTACTCTGCTGAAAAAACTCTTCCCGGTGGTTCGGACCCACCTAAAACTGTAGGTCCAACTCATCGATCAACAGCATGCAATTAATTAGTCTCAGACCTATGTGGGCTTCATCCTCAAAATAAGATGCCTTAAACTAGCGTACTGTGGGTCGTCTGACGATGCTCTTTACAACAGAGTGAAGCGGGCGTCACGCCATAACGAGAGTCAATATTTCCACTCAAAAATGTTTTTTAAAGTTTATATTAAAATGTAGGAGCTAGGCGATCCTGTTGAACAGATCAGTTGTTACATGTAAAAAAATTTTAAGCATGGCAATCTCCAAATGATAGCTCTCACAGTTTACATGAGACCAAACTTCCATGTTAGTGAGCTACCTTTCAACAAAGCATCACACTCGCATCCCCAGAACTCGCCTGATTGAAACAGCCTTAAGCCACATGTAATCTCAGTATGCCATATCACGGTAACGGCATTCATCAATCTCTAAAGTGGCCATGTTGAATTTGAAGACAGGGCTTATTTGAGATCATATCAATTTGTGCATGGTAATTTTTCATCCGGAAATATCATTGATAGGTCACGTAAGCCCAAATTTTGTTACTCCCACGTAACAGTCCACTCACTTAAACTTAAAGGTGACATAATAACTTTCATTCCAGCTACTATTTACAGCTATGAAACTTCACGTCACGCACGAATTTATATCTTTTTAATAAGTTGAACAAGAACAAATCCGATGGAAGTTTTAAGGATTTAATCATGTTCTCAATGGCATTCATGAGTCTTCCATATAATAAGGCATGAAATCGATTTAGTTTAAAATTTCAAACAGCCATCTGCTTTGCTACCAGTCTATGTTCCTGTATCACAGTAAGTTATGTATCTTACCAGGCATACTGTATTAAATTTGTAACATTTATACAATCCATATAATTTATTATATATTATTTCAATTCAACATGTTAAGAGTTTTAGAATATAGAAATGCACTTTCTGGTATCAGGTCAACTCAGTTTTTCAATGGACAAAAACGATGAAATTGAAAGAAAATTAATTAATTATTTTTGGTACATTATTGGCTTATGAAAATGTATTTTCAAAAGAAAAGTATTACCAAATTTATCTTGAAATAGTATGTACCTAAATGTTCTACCAGGAACTTGGCATAGGTAGGTAGTACTTTTTTATATAAGTATTTTTTGAAGGGAAATAAGAATTAAAATAATTAAGCTTGTCATAAAATAGTTTTCCGGGTTAAATCCCCCCTTCAGTTGGAGAAGGGGCCCCAAAAACGAGATTTTTATTATAACAAACGACGTGCTAGATTAGTTTTCTTTACAGCCACGTAGAATGAACTTTTTTTGTCTATTCATATGTATTATCTTGCTGTGCAGAACTGACATAATAACATACATATGAATAGTTCTACTGCAGTTCACGAAAAATGGATATCCACAACAATATTTTTTTGTCATTTTTATAGGGTAGGTAGTAACTTATGAAAATTTTATCTGTCATCATGCCATGCAAATAAACATTAATAATGCAAGAGGCATTGCAATATTAATTTGAAACCACTACTGCTTGTTGAATTGGCTCTACAAAAGCAGTATTTTTTATTTTAACCATTAAAATTTGTTTAAAACTATGAATTTACAATATATTAAAAGTGGTTTCAAGTTCGTAATTATTTCAAGTTTTTACATTACCCAATTGAGTTTCAAGTTTTTACATTACCCAATTGAATTTCCAATAAATCTTGTACAACATTTCTGTTATTGAGCCTCAAATCACGTTTTTAACATCCAAAATCACAAATTTTTCTCACAATTTATTGAAATGAATAGATTTAAGCTTCTCTAGACGTGAGTCTAGATTCTCTTAAAATATATTTTTTTTATTGTTGATGATGCCCACATGAGTCTGAGACTTGGGCGTGGGTAATGAGGTGGATGATAACGCATAGATGCCAGACGGAAGAGCGGGATTCGAACCCACGACCGCTGAAACGACAGTAAGCTGAAGTTGTGACGCCCCAACCAACACATAATACAAGAAGCCGAGGAGATTATCACTTGGTGAGTCACAATAGTAGCTTATTCAAACAAAAACCTACTTATATTGGTAGGAAATTCTACAACAAGCTACCGCAGTTTTTGAAGAGTCTTGAAAATATAGAAATATTTAAAAAACAATTGAAAAAATATTTAGTTGATAAAGCTTTTTATAGTGTACAAGATTTCCTTTCACATCAAAATTAAGCCTCACCTCAACTAATTGAAGTAATTATGGTATCTAGTGTATAATATTGTTGATCTGACTTGCCTTATACTCCTTAACTGGAGTCTCCAAGACGTAATCTACAAAAAAAAAAAAAAACACGAAGAGCCCCAAATGTGTCCGAAACCCCAATCCTCTATTTCAAAATCCTGGCTACGTTACTGACTCCAGTTGTACAGAACAAAAACTGTAATCCAGGAGAAAGATCTGCAGAACAATATTGCTTTCCTACCCATAATTCCATGAATCTTTCTCCTTCAAAATTGTATCCCGCAAACAACGTGTTTCGGAAGTGAAATTTTCTGAAAAAATTGCTGTTCAAGGAGAAAGAAATTGCTTGAGAATAAATCATATGACTGGGAGGAGAGCCTATAATCATTTCTGCTAATTTTAGAGCATAGCGTAATTGACGACTTCCTTTCAGCTACAGTTTGTACTGGACGTTTCTCATCCTAGCTACAGATAGTTACATCTTTAACCGCTTCTAATCTCTCAGTTTCACCTGCGTCTTCAGTTTACCTCTTGATTTGCACTGCTCATAACTTAATTCATCAATTCTCACTTGAATTTCACATTCACTGGGTTCACGATATTGAATAAAATAATTGTTTGAAAAATGGCATAGATCAATATCAATCATAGCAACAAGATAACATTTTTCGACTCAAAATTTTTTATGAAAATTTAATGTTATAAACTATTTTTAACTGTTTTTAGTGTTTCGTTTCAAGTGAACTTTTAAATTAATAGTGTTTGAGTGAGAAGACTCATTTTGTTAATTTTAGAGTGAAGGTTTTTAGCAAATCTTAAATTTTTAGTCTATGTTAACCTCAATGTTTTTGGACAATGTAACATATTCTTAATTCGTGAAGGGAGCAGTTTTGGACTTGAGCCTGTTACACCTTTACATTCGTTGTAAATTTGTCACAATAAATAAATAAAAAATGTAAACACTTGATAGTGCTCAGAAACACAATTCTATCCAAGCGACTACACCGGGACAGTGACGCAGCCAGGGGGTGGGTCCGGCGGACCCCCCCTTCCGGTCCTAAATTTTATATAATTTTCATTAAATTAAACGTAAAATATTATATAACTATACTCTTTCTTATTTCTTATTATTAAAATTGCAAGCTACGTGTTAATTTTCAATGCCAAGAGAGCTAAAGAAGACCGTTCTAGGACCTCTATTTTTAAAAAAAAATCTGGGGAAGTACCCCCGGATCCCCCCCCCCCCCCCCGGTCAATCGACCTCCCCCATTTCAAAATCTTGGCTACGTCACTGACCGGGAGCAGCTAGTCATTCTCCAGATGTCAATGCATGCGAGAACATCATAGAATAGTAATATTAGTAGGGATGACATGCGCGAGACAAATAATTCATACAACTGCCAAGAATAAGTTGACCAGCTATACGGAAGGCCATTTCTTAACAATTCAATCATTTTACAATTGGGCTAGGGATATCATAAATGCATTTCTAATTTCAACAAGGATCTTCGTCAGCTCTCATAAAATGTATACAGTTTAATGGGAGATCGTTCAGTATGTTTCATAAGAAAAAACCCAGTCCAAATACAATTGGCATGAATAAAAAAATACAATTTAACAAGAGCACCCATGAATTATTATTTGTACACTGAGAAGAGTTTACAGTATTTTTTATGAAGTAAAATTCTATATTTGTGTTATCTATATAGCCTAATTATAACCATAAAAAATTTTAATACCAAGAAAAATGTTACTGTTTGAGATTTATTTAATAATGGATCAAAAATAATAGGCCAACTAGTCTAAAATTATCATCAAATTCACTCATTTTTCACACTAAATTAAGGTGAACTCGATTCTTTAAATTAATATTATTACCACTAATTATGTTTTAATGTTCCAATTTATAATACATCATAATCGAATCATTAAAACGTACAGTAGCCTACTCCAATCCAAAAGTTTGAATGGAACAGAAGTAAGTTGAGTATAAAGTACCGTACCGGTAATTACTATCAATTTAGGTCCATATAACTGTCAAAGTTAGTTAACGTTTGCACGTGATTCTCTACAGACTCGTGCTAAAAGATTATTTATTATTTGGTAATTGACCTACTGAATATTAGGAGCTAACGAATAAAGCATGTGGCCTTTAACATTTCACATTGAAATCGAAAAGCATTAGGATCTTAAATTTTTAGCATTATTACTTTTGACTGATTGCAATTGCAATTTTTATTTTCAACTGCTGCACCCAATCAACTGTAAGCTATTACTTTTCAACGATCTGTACTTTTACTCGAAACAAATCAGAAGGTAATTCGATGATTGCAAATTATTGTTAAATTATATTTTTAGTGTACAATACTCAACAAACAAAATTAATTATTCAGAATTTATTAATTTCATTTCAAACTAACTTGTGAGATACGAGCCGATATGGCCAAGTTGAAAATGAATGCTGCTGTGCAGAAAGGTCTCCATGGTCTAGTGGTTAAGGCGCTCAACCGGCAATTGAGAGGTCCGTGGTTCGATTCCTGGTGGTGACTGATATTTTTGTACAGTAGCATTCATCGATTCCCATCAGCTGTTCAATGCTGTTGTCAATATCCGCCATTGCGGAAGTCTTCAGTATAAAGTAATAGCAATTAAAGGAATTCGAAATTAATAAATTCTGTTTATGTATATTTGTCAGTTTATTCAATTGTCAGTCACTTCAAACTAACTTGTAATTAATTATTCATCCAAAATGATTTTTACAAGTAACTGAGTTTGCAGTTACTCTAGTTATATTGTTTGACTACTAGGCAAAATTTAAAGTGAATGTAGAACACTGAATACTTGGTTAATTGGTAGCTTGGTTAATTAATTCTGGTTAACCAAAATTATTATAAACGACAGTGTTGTTTTAGTTCCTAACAAAACTTCTTCAAGGCCTATTAACGTCATGTACATTTGTTCAACATTTCATTAATATTCATAAATATTATTCATTTAAGATATTTAGAATATTTTAGATATTCATTTAATCTCTACTCCGCCATTTTTTTCGGAGGATTAAGCCCACATAGGTCTGAGACCTGTGCGTGGCTAATGAATTGGATGATGGTAATTGATGAGTTGGACCTACAGTTTTAAGTGGGTTCCGAACTACCGGGAAGTGATTTTACAGCCGAGAACAGAGTCTGTTTCGCTGGCCAATCCAATCGGTCACCCTTACAAAGAGTGCCCAGGAGTTTCGTAGCTTATCTTTGATTGAACAGATACCTGCTACGGCACTCGGCTATCACTTCCCCATGAACATCCCTTACATAACGCACAACAGTGCCTGCTTTAAGTGGAGCTTCTGTGCTGAAATATTCCAGGGCAAAATACTTGAGGTTTTTCACCAAGTTTCCATTAATTTGAAGGTACCGTACGGTAATTAATGAATAGAGCTCTGAAGGAATATAACATAAAATTAGTCACGACTCATGCGATGCGATTTTGGATAAAACAATTCTCTTTAGTCACATTTTTACTCATCAAATATCTCAGGCACAATGTAGAATAGTCCAGAGATGGTTCCTGTGAAGTTTGGGAGTTCAAAAGTCCTTGCTGAAGGACACAAAAAGGAGAAATCTATCCTTAAAGGAACAGCTGACAAAATTTTCTAATTGAAATTTAACCAAACAAAAAATAACATTTTAGGAAAGCTAGGGAGATGAGGTTTGTGCTAAGCTCTTGGGAATTCGCCGGGTACCGCTATTATAACTAAAATCCTGTTGCAACGCACGGGTAAAACGCTAGTCATAGATAAAGCAGAACAGCTATTTTTCCTCTTAAAGCAGGAAACCCACTAGCCCGGCGTCCGGCGGCGACCGATGCGTACCGGCAACATTGCTTTGCTTTGTTTTCATTGAACGGCAACCCACTATATCCGTCTGTCACCGGCGGCGACAGAAGCTCTTGGGGGCATTCTTGCCGGGCAGCCTGTCCGGCATTTCTCTAGTCGATGCCAGTATCGCAAGTGTTCTGCGTGAACGGTACAATGAGTTCTTTATGTGTCGCAGTATGTCGCAGTGTGTGTTGAAGAAGAAAAGATACAGAAACGGAGGAAGCAGTTATTAAAAATAAAAATTAATTAAAAATAAAATTGAAAAAAAGAAAAGATACAGAAACGGAGGAAGCAGTTATTAAAAATAAAAATTAATTAAAAATAAAATTGAAAAAAAATTAAAATTAAAATAAAAAATTACTATAAAATAAAAATAAAATAATAAAATTAAAATAAAACAATGAAATAAAAATAAAATTAAGATTAATTAAAATTGAATAAAATTAAAATGAAATTAAAATAAACAAACATAAAAATTAAAATTAAATAAAAAATTAAAGTAAAATAAAAATTAATTAAATATAAAATAAATTTATTATTAATTAATAAAAATAATGTCATGTTACTTTTTCAATTTAATTTGAACCAATAACAAAAATAATCCATGAGATCGAAATTCTTTTGCTGGATCGCCTTTTGTGACTTCATGTCACCTTTTAACTGCCAGTTGTCTCATCCAGAACTCAATAAATTTTATCACATCACAAAATCATGTTTTATTTGTTATTGGTTCAGGTAAGTATTGATTAGTAAGTAAAATAGTGACGATTCAATTATTGAATAGCTGTTTTGAAAATACTGCAGATAAATAAGTCACATTGATCTCAAATCTTACTAATCAATACTCACCTGAACCAATAACAAATTAAAACATGATTGTGTGATGTACTGTAATAAAAATTATTGAGTTCTGGACGAGATAGCAGGCATGACAGGTGACATGAAGTCACAAAAGGCGATCCAGTGACAGAATTTCGATCTCATGGATTATTTTTGTTATTGGTTCAAATTAAATTGAAATAGTAACATGACATTATTTTTATTAATGAATAATTAATTGATTTTTATTTTATTTTAATTTAATTAATTTTTATTTTTAATCAATTTTTATTTTCAATAACTGCTTCCTCAGTTTCTGTCTCTTTTCTTCTTCAGCACACACCACGACTATCACAAATAACTCCTCATCTGACGAACTCTCCATTGCAACTGCTGCATTTCTTCTGTCAGCTCCAGTTTCTGCCGGAGCTATGTCGGACAAGTGGGTTATTGTTGTAAATTGCCGGCCGTCGCCGGTTATCGCCGGTTATCGCCGGTCGCCGCCGGACGCCGCCGGTGCCGGGCTAGTGGGTTTCCTGCTTTACTCTTTCCAATAATTTAAAGAACGGTAGTTTTAATTTGGGAATAACTATGAAATCAGCTGGTAAGCTTTCAAAATTATTGAAATTAAGAACACTACTACATACCCAAGGTTATTAAAAACATTTCTATTAACCTTGCTACATACCTGGTCAATAAAGTGTAGTAACTACAGTACTACACCGCCCTGACTACCTACTCTCTCACCCCCCCCCCCCCCCCCACGTATACCCGACCTCAACACACTGTGACATTAAAATGATAGCATGGAGCTTTAAAATTATTTTTATTTTCTGGTTCCGCTACTGAATCACAATGAAAATTTTGTTCCACTATTATAAGTAATGTTTGCAATATTCTATTGTCTGGGAATGCAAGCGTACGCGCATGCGCATTGTGTGTCTGTGTCTTGCAATGGGCAACAGGTCATGACATGGATTCGTGGTGTAAGATGCCATCCCAACCCACCCCATCCCACCCAATCCCATCCATGCAGTGCATCGGTTGTTTATTCATTCCTTCAGCATGCTCTGTTGCAAGCCCATGGGAACTCTCGTGTCCCCTCTTTCTGCTTCTCAATCTTATTTCCAGTTATCTTCATTCATTATCTATTCTCATGCATAATTTATTGCAGTGCCTTCTTGATCACATTGTAATTGAAAAATTTCATTATCCAGAAAATTATTACCAAGTATTAATGATAAATAGGTTAGTAAATTACCCAGACACAGGTCTCAGACCTATTTATTTGGGCTTCACCTCAAAAAAAATTTCAAAGCATGTAAAATAATATTAATTTAAATTTAAATGTATAATTGAAATTTATAAATAATTGAAAAATAATTGATTTGAATAATCAAATAAATGATTTGATTGAAATAATATATAAGTTTAATTGATTTGAATAATCAAATAAATGATTTGATTGAAATAATATATAAGTTTAAAAATAATTAAAATCATAATTTAAACTAATGATAAGTCACACAATTTGTAAGAACGTCTGTGATGTTTTCCATGACGAAATACTTAATGAATAATCTAGTATTAAAACTGACACTGTATTTCACTTTTAAATAATGTTTTACTCACATATATTGGAGATGCTTGATGAATGCATTTCACTTCTGAAAAGAAGGCTGACGAAGCTTCTTTTCAGAAGTGAAATGTATTCCTCAAGCATCTCAAATATATGTGAGTAAAACATTATTTAAAAGTGAAATACAGTGTCAGTTTTAATATTAGATTGTAAGAACGATTTTTTTGTAGATTATGTCTTGAAGACTCTAGTTAAGGAGTATTTTTATTATTTTTTTAGGATGAAGCCCACATAGGTCTGAGACCTGTGCGTGGGTGATGAGTTGGATGATGGCGATTGATGAGTTGGACCTACAGTTTTAGGTGGGTTCCGAACCAACTGGAGTGATTTTACAGCAGAGAACAGTGCGTTTTTTGGTGGCCAATATAATCGGTCACCCTTCCAAAGGGAGCCCAGGAGAACGCAGCTTATCTCTATCTGATTGAACAGATACCAGCTACGGCTCACTGCTATCACTTCCCTATAAGACAAGTCAGATTAACAATTATACAATCTTATACACCAGTTACCATAATTATTACTGTATCAATTGGTTGAGGTGAGGCTTTTTGATGTGAAAGGAACTCTTGTACACTATTAAACGCTTTATTAGCTGAGTATTTTTCTAATTGTTTTTTTTTTTAAATATTTATCTATTTTGAAGACTCTTTAAAAACTTTGTTGTAGAGTTTCCTAAGAGATATTTCTATATGCGCACATTGTAGCCTAATTCAAATTCAAAAGTATATGTGCACAATACAAATCAATACATACGCACTTTTACATTCTTTGTAAAAAGAATTGATTTCCTCTTGTACTTCTATCATTTTCTATAACCTATAGAAATAACCTATATCATTCTATTGAAGTGATGGGTTATCCTCTATAACCTATATCATTTTCACAACCAAACACAAATTTATTATTTAATTTTAGAAATAACTAGAAATAAGCTCAAGTTCTAGGTTCTGAGATCAATGTGTATGATAGGAAAAAATTTCATGGGAGAATGTTTCCATTAATATTATGGGCATGAGAAAAGTTGATTAGTAATTTTCCCAACTCTTATTTCCTGATTACTTTGTCACTTTCGACAAGTTCTTGTTCACATCTCGTAAGAAGACAATTAACGTCAAGTTTCCTTTCAACAATGTTCAAGAACAACGGGGAAAAAAATAGAGTAAGAGAAAGACAACGATAGAGAGAATTGTGAGAAAGATTTCCGTCTAGCTCACATATCCAGCGGCCTTATTAATTGTTACCTTTCTCACTTTCTCATTCACTGTCACTGTCTCCATGTGAACGAACTCTGAATACCTACAAACAAGTCAGCTCTTATTAAATTATTCATTTTTTGAATGTCATTCCACTCACTTTTATTTTGAAAATTTTACATGAAATAATTTTTTATAATGATGTAATTTTTTATTATTTAACTTTGCAACTATCATGAATGATTTGTTTATTTTTGTAATGTTATGAATTATGCAAATTTCATATTTTATTAGTTTGTGATTTTAATTATTTCATAGTGATATAATACAATTTTATAATGATTTAACTTCAAAGTCTTTGTGCATGATTTATTTCTCAGTAATGATATAAATTTTATAAATTTTCAGTGCTGATATAATTTTATTTTAAGGATTTCATTTTGTAAAGTGTTTATAGATATGAGCTTTGTGGAAATAAATGTATTTATTTATTTATCTATTTATTTATTTATTTATTCATTCATTTACTTATTTACTTATTTATTTATTTATTTACTTCTTTATTTATTTATTTATTTATTTATTTACTTATTTATTTATTTATTCATTTATTCATTTATTCATTTATTCATTTATTCATTTACTTATTTACTTATTTATTTAATTATTTATTTATTTATTCATTTACTTATTTACTTATTTGTTTATTTATTTATTCATTCATTTATTCATTTATTCATTTATTCATTTATTCATTTATTCATTTATTTATTTATTTATTTATTCATTTATTCATTTATTTATTTATTATTTTATTCATTTATTCATTTATTCATTTATTTATTTATTCATTTATTCATTTATTCATTTATTCATTTATTCATTTATTCATTTATTCATTTATTCATTTATTCATTTATTCATTTATTCATTTATTCATTTATTCATTTATTCATTTATTCATTTATTCATTTATTCATTTATTCATTTATTCATGTATTCATTTATTCATTTATTCATTTATTCATTTATTCATTTATTCATTTATTTATTTATTTATCTGTTTATTTATTTATTTATTTATTCATTTATTCATTTATTCATTTATTCATTCATTCATTTATTCATTTATTCATTTATTCATTTATTCATTTATTCATTTATTCATTTATTCATTTATTCATTTATTCATTTATTCATTTATTCATTTATTCATTTATTTATTTATTCATTTATTCATTTATTCATTTATTCATTTATTCATTTATTCATTTATTCATTTATTCATTTATTCATTTATTCATTTATTCATTTATTCATTTATTCATTTATTCATTTATTCATTTATTCATTTATTCATTTATTCATTTATTCATTTATTCATTTATTCATTTATTCATTTATTCATTTATTCATTTATTCATTTATTCATTTATTCATTTATTCATTTATTCATTTATTCATTTATTCATTTATTCATTTATTTATTTATTCATTTATTCATTTATTCATTTATTCATTTATTCATTTATTTATTTATTCATTTATTCATTTATTCATTTATTCATTTATTCATTTATTCATTTATTCATTTATTCATTTATTCATTTATTCATTTATTCATTTATTCATTTATTCATTTATTCATTTATTCATTTATTTATTTATTCATTTATTTATTTATCTGTTTATTTATTTATTTATTTATTCATTTATTTATTTATTCATTTATTTATTTATTTATTTATTACCTCCTCTTGCTACGGGGAAAGTTTTGGCCCGGTGCAAATAGAAACGCAGGCTTACTGACGTGACGCAGGGTGACTTTTTGTAGATTAAAAAAATAAATGAGATTTCACTATTGCTTCTATGTGTGTAGTGTAATTCATTTCTGTGTTTCACAAAACGTCATCCTGCGTCACGTTACCGATTCTGTGTTTCTATTTATGCCAAGACTTGAAGAATGAAAAACTGACGTGTTCTTACCCCATAATGTCCAGGATGAACCTTATAAAAAATATCGAATTAGCTAAAAGTATTATTAATTTTTCTAATATTATCACTAACCTATAATCAGTTATTTATTCATGAATAGAAAACTGTGCTCCAAAATTCGAAAAAGGACTTTCTTTGTTGATGCTTCAGACAGGAACGGAACATTTGAAATTAATGAAAATGAAATTTATGAAATTAAATTAATTAATGGAAGCTATTCCAAACAGTCAAATTAAATAATTAATTATCAAGTTAGAGAATACCTTTCAATAATCTGTGATGTTTTCCATGACGAAATACTTAATGAACAATCTAATATTAAAACTGACACTGTATTTCACTTTTAAATAATGTTTTACTCACATATATTGGAGATGCTTGAGGAATGCATTTCACTTCTGAAAAGAAGCTTCGTCAGCCTGACGAAGCTTCTTTTCAGAAGTGAAATGCATTCCTCAAGCATCTCCAATATATGTGAGTAAAACATTATTTAAAAGTGAAATACAGTGTCAGTTTTAATATTAGACCTTTCAATAGTTGAATTATCCCTTAAACTATTATCAAGTTCTTATTAGGCTAGTATTCATTAACTTGTTTCTCAATTTTAAATTTTAAAATGCTTATAATCGAAAATATTTCAATAAACAAAAGTAGAATCCATTAATTAGGCTGAAAACTATACTAGAATACTAGCAAAGTACACAATAATTAATTATAAAATTCTGTATATTTGATCAAAAGAATTAATTGAGTCTAAAAACTCTAGTTATATGTAAAAAAGAGTTATATTAACCATAAACTTGGACATACACGATTATAATACAAGAAATCGAGGGATTTTACCACTTGGTTAGTCACAATAGTAGCTTATTCGAACAAAAACCTAGTGATATTGATAGGAAAGGAAACTCTACAACAAGCTACCGCAGTTTTTAAATAGTCTTGAAAATATAGAAATATTTATTTTTTTTAAATAGAAAAAATATTTAGTTGAAGCTTTTTATAGAGTACAAGAGTTCCTTTCACATCAAAATTAAGCCTCACCTCAACTAATTGATATAGTAATTAAGGTAACTAGTGTACAAGATTGTATAATTGTTAATCTGAATTGTCTTATACTCCTTAACTGGAGTCTCCAAGACGTAATCTACAAAAAAATAGATTGAAGTTACAGTATATATATATTGATTCTCTTTAAATGTGCGAACGCAGTAGTTTTTCAAGAACATGTATTTTTCAACGTTGTAAGAGTAAGAAAAGCCATATAACTCCATCCACATCACCTCAATTCCATTTGTGAGACTGTGCTAGAGGAAACCTCACAAGCTCAACAGGCTATAATAAAATGCGACCTTTGAACTTCTGGATTAAATCAATTAGCCTATTCGAATGATTACGATTCTTCGAATAAAATATATTTTCAAGTAAGAATATTAAAAATTTAAATCAATGAGACCTACACATTTAAAAGTAATGTAAACTTTTTATTAACTTATTATTGTAAATTTAACGACTTGCAGTCAATTTTAATTGTGAATAAATAATATTCCTACTCACTCTTGGCCAAACGTTTTCGAGTCATGGAGACACATTTTCAAAGTGATGCTGGTTAGGAGAATTGTGGTTTTTGTATAATGTGATTTTGTATAGAGTGATTAAAAATTTAATTATTCATTGAGGATGTTATTGTGTGTGGTGTGTGGTGTCTGGCTTATTGTGTGTGGTGTGTTTATATTAAATTGCTCTAAGGTATTGAGTTCGTGTCCTTTAGATTTTATATGTGGAATGTGTAGTTTGGTAGTGATGTCAGTAAAAGTGTGTCGAGTTTGAGTGATATGGTCTGCAAAAGTCGATTCAGTTTTTGTATTTAAGGCTTATAAATGATCTTTGTAACGTTGTTTGAATGCGCGGCCTGTTTGTCCTATGTAAAATTTGTTACAATCAGAGCAGATCAGTTTGTAGATCCCTAGGGGAACGTATTTGTTTGTGTTCAGTGTGGTTTTGGGTGCAAGTGCATTAACCGGCATTTTTGAAGATTTGCTAATCTGTTTGATTGTGGTTTAATGTATGTCATTGTGAGTTATAAGCTAATATTAACAACGCAGATAGTTATAGAACAAGAAATCCAAGAATGTAAACTTTTTATTGCAATATTATTATACCCACAAATTAGTAGAATTTCTCAGAACCAGACAAGTGGAATTAGGTAGAACCAGGTACAAGGTACGCCATATTGCTGCAGCTGGAATAGTAGTGGCACAGGAACAATACAATATTATGATGTCAAGTTTCATCTGAGAATACTATTTGGTTTCTCTCAATATCTCATTGCTAGATCAAGTTTAATTAGAGTATTTCCCATACTCTTAACTCAATAAAGTCCCACTGTAATGCATCAGATAAATAAATAAGGAGTTCATTTACTTGAATTCAGTAGGCTACACAGCACAAACGTCTTCTTGCGAAAGTTACATGTTTTTACAAGTACCAATTACGGTGCATAAATGATTAAAATAAATCGGTCACTTGAGCTCCGGTATGCTTCTCTTAATTAATTGAATAATTGAAAATCTAATTTAGGTTGTAGGCTTTTAGAGTTTTAAATTTAATCGGATCGGAGCAACGAACTCTGTTAGTAGACTTGGCCCTCGTAAATTTGTATTCTGAACCAATGATCTAAAACCATGGTGAAATGATTCATTCCACCATGATCTAAAACAACATAAGAGTGACCGATACATTGAATTTGTTACATGAATAAAGATATGGTCTGCATAGATATTGGAAATTTCTCTCCGGTTTTTGGACAATTCAGTAGTTGTGAAATTAGTTGTCGATATTAGTTGTACGGTCTGATATTAATTGCAGTATCAAATACAGTAAATGCAATCCCACCAATTACTATGCTTTATTTTAATTTACTATTAATAATTTGAAAATTGATATTATTTCATTTATAACTAGAAATTACTACAATTTGTTGCTATTGTATTCATCTTTTTATATTCTGCTAATCCAGAATTTTTATTGCATTTTTATAACACTGCTATAAAAAGCCCAATAGCCCAAACTAAATATTTGAGACTTTCAAGAAACTTGAATGAATTCAGTTATTTATTATCAACTGCGATATCAAATAGATATGATCCTACGAATTATTGTATTTTAATTTACTATTAATATTTTCATAATATTGATTTTGTTTTAATTATAAATTACAATATTGGGCAGCCTGCGATTCCTTTTGACTAACAATTTTATTTCATGTCATTTCTATTTCTTCTATGTACTATAAAATACAATATTTTCTACATTACATCAATTCAATAGATCAATTAATTTATGAAATTCCAATTTTTCAAGTTACTTAACATTCATCTCTTGCTTCAATTTTACATCTTCTGCATTTACTCTTTGTAAACTCTCTGCTTTGTTTAAAATTATGTACTTTTCAAAAATACCCAGACTATTTATTCATCTTCCATAATATAGAATGCAATTCCTATGAACTAGTATTTTCCGTTTACTTTCTTTTATATTATCAAATTATGTATTTTTTTTAAATATTCTGTTCATAAATTATAGAATGCAACTTCTACTTACAAGAGTTGTCTCTTTAATTTACTTTCTATTATATTTTATAAAATAATTTCACAAAAATAAACGGTTCATCTTCCATGCTATAGAATTAAACTTCAATTAACTGAACTTTTTATAGTAAATTTAACGACTTGCAGTCAATTTTAATTGTGAATAAATACTTTTTGTACTTACTCTTGGCCAAACGTTTTCGAGTCATGGAGACTCATCTTCAAGGCCGTTTGAAATTGAAGATGAGCCTTTTTGAAGATGAGTCTCCATGACTCGAAAACGTTTGGCCAAGAGTGAGTACAAATATTTGTTTATTCACAATTAGGATTGACTGCAAGTCGTTAAATTTACAATAAAAGTTAATATTAACAATGCTAAAATTAAATTAATATTTATTTTCAAGTTGTACAACATTACTTTTCTTTTTTCTCTTAATTTCTTATTCTATTTCTTTCTTTTCTAATTATTTTCTTTGATAGGATTGTAGTTTATTTTTCTTTCTTTCTCAGTTCTGTATTTACAGTATTTATTTTTTACTTTACTTTTATCACTACATTCTTTTGTAATGTATGTCTTCATTAAATAATCTCTATTTATTTTTTATAATATTAAAATATAAGTGAATTTCTTTCTTTGTTGCAATAATTGTGAAGATTGGCACCTGCTGAAAAACCTACGGGTTTAGCAGGATCCTACAATGTTTGTAAATTTTGAAAATAAATTTGATTGATTGCAGATCGTTATGGAACGAGAAATCCAAGAATGAAATTTTTCCTTTGTTCATTTTTCATAGAATAATTCTCACTTCTTTCTTAACTAAGCATTCAATTTAATTTTTAAAATCTTCAAATCCTCTGCACAGATTCTCGATTGATGAATACATTTTCCTTCTCTTTCCCAGCTTTCTTTTTCACTTCTTTTCGCTTTCAACCTAACGATGCAGCGTCCTTTCTTTTTCTCAGGCTTCGAAGTCGTGAGACTCCTTCCTTGGCTGGTTCAAGCAAGCATCGTCTGCAAGTCCTACTCACAACCCCTTCTCTATTTGCAACTTCTTCTGACGTCACAACTGTGACATCACTAGGACCTCCATCCTTCTCCAGCTATATAACCGCATCCATCGGCTTATTACAGGATCATTGTTTCTTGTTCTTGTGCCAGAGAAGGTTGCATATTTTACGGTTAACTGCAGTGAGTCAATTGCGTTCGCATTTTTCTTGATTTTGGAAAAGGAATTTAAAAGAATCGCTGGGAACAGTCTGATAATGATAAAGGTTTGTGAGTTCTCCGAGTGCAAAATATTACTAATTTATTTATTGTTATATTCCTTTTTATAATTTACTTATTATAATAACCAGGATAAAACTTTAATTTTTTCTGATTCTGATAGTGAAATTGAAGGATCAATTCTAGAATCAAATCTTTCAATTTACTCACTACGATACTTTATCAGAAAAAACTTATTTTGATTCTTACTAGTCCTAAACCAAATTCTTCGAAAGTGAAATATTAAGTGGATCAATTTTTAAATAAATTGCACCTTATCTTTAACACAAAACTCGTGAGCAAAAAATACATTAATTTTATAATGGAATAGATGTTATTTAGACCCTCAACATCTAATTGAACTATATAAATTCTTATTCATTCCTCAAATCAATGAAGAATACTGTACCAAGTTCATTTTATTAATTAAATTTAATGAATTTATTAATTTTACACATTATTCATCATTGTAAATGAATTATTGCATTTGATTATTATCAATTTATGAATTGTAATATTTTTAATATCCAAAGTCGGCAACCTACTACAGTATACATTCAGGAAATTAAACGCATTTCTTAATTTTTTATTCTTTAAAACAATAAGTAGTAGTCCTGCTGGGAACTACTAAACTTATTATTTGAACTGTATAATATCAGGGAAAAATTGCTCTTTAGCCTTCTTAGACTAGATTGCAGTAGAAAAAAATTTAAATAATAATTAAATCTATTAAAGCTAGCAAGCTTCGTTTTTATCCTTGCTGGTGTTTTTTTGGGATAACTTATTATTAGCGTGTGACTGTTGTATTTGTCTCTATTGTACTAGTTGTAAAAGCATTTATATTTCAATTTTTTCAACATTTTTATTCTATCGACTTATTGACTGACTACTGACAACGATGAAGTGCTCTTGCTTATAGAAAGACCACTTATGGATCTCTACTTACTCCCCATAATATTTATTTATAGAAAAAATTATGTTAGGTTTGTGTTCAAAACACAAGTTATCATTCATTCAATCTCAACCGCATTTTAATTACTACTCTTTCCCAGTTGTGCCCATAATTCGCGTATTTGATGGATGGGGGACCCTTCCTGCTTCCAGAAGCCTTTTTTTTAATGTTCCCCGACGTTTTTTTTATTTTTAGCTTATAGTAATTTTTTTTCAACAGAGATTTTTTATTCCTTTATAATTATTATTCTTCTCTTTTGTAATTGTGATGCGGACTCTTCTTCGCACACAGGCCCATGTGAGCAATTTTTGTTCTCTTATGAAGGGACGGATTCAAAGATCCAGAAGATTCAAAGATCCTCACACGTCAACCGAAGCTTATTGTGTCAAATTTTCAATTTTATTTTATTTCAATTTTTGTTCTCTTACTATATTTTGTATTGAATAGTTTGAACACGGTTTTTTTTTGTTTATTTTGTATTTTATACGAATATACCTATATACATATTGTATCTGTTGAAGGAGAAATAAAACCATTTTTGATTTTATTTGATTTGAAATTAAAACCTAGAGACTCTAGCTTTTTACGAGACTGATATAAAGAGCTGAAGTGAATGCTATTTTTATTTTTTCAAAAAATTGACCAGAAAAGATTCTTTTAAACATGTTCTCATTCTGGACAATTCTAAATTATTGATATATATACTGAAGGGTAGCTTTATTTATATAATTCCAACTTAAAAGTAACTTCAATAGAATAAAATTCGATACCGTAATATAATATTATCAGATTAGAAAAAATGAAAACAAAACATTCAATTAGCCAATCATGCACTGCAATCATAGTTTGAAGAATTTACAGGAAACTCAAACACTCATGAAGAGGAATTTATCTAAAAATATTCTGGAAGAAAATGATTATTATTCCAAAAGTGCATGCGTACTTTTCCACCAAAAAATGTTTTGCATTTCTCTACATCTCTACACCCCTAATTGAATCATTAGAGGTCATTGGAATCATTGTATCTCGCAAAAAACATCTCTCTATGTAAATTTTTACTTATTTCTTGAACACCTTATTACTCTAAAATAAGGATTTTGTTTGCAGTTTTTTATTTTCACTCCTTAACTAGGAAAGCTTAGAGTAGCCCAACAGACATTGTTCATCAATTGAAATTCTTCAAATCCCTTATTCTCGTTATCGAGCTCACACCATGAAAAATCAAGGAAATTTTCAATAGCATTATAAAAGACTTCCACACAACGTTCGAACAACTTGAATAACACGAATCTGTTAAAATCCTCAACATATAACTGTATTTCCCAATTCCCATTTAGCTTTATTATATTTTTCATGTAAGTCAACACAGTGAAAACAGTTAAACCGCTAACAGTTGAATATAATTAAACAGTGAAATAAGAAAAAAGAGTAGCTCAACTATTAAGATTTTGTAGCGAGGACTTGTTGCACACAATAAAATTATTAATAAAGATATACAAAATTATCAATATTTGATTAAAAAATAATAATTTTGATAATAAGCTCATCAATAATAAGCTTTCAACAATAACATTATCTCATAAACACTGAAGACACAACTTATCAAATTATGTATGTTATGATCCAAAGCTCTATTGTCTACCGCATTATATCATTTTTTTTCAATTCAATTCAATTTATTATCCTCAAAACAATATTCACATTTAACAAAATCACAATTACAAATGCAATAGCAATATTTATATAAGGAAAACAAGAAAAAAGTACTTCAGAGGAAAATTATAATACCTGCAAGGTTTCCCTGAGCGCAGGTATGAGTCCGTAAGAATAAAATCGATTTAATCGAATGAAACAAAGATGAAAATAAGATTTTTTCAAGATTTAAAGAAACAGAATGAAAAGTAAGGTAGAAAGTATAGAAGTAACACAGAAGAAGATTTTTTAAGAATTATAAGATTTTTTCAATTATATTTTCAGAAATGATCCATTCATCAATAATTTTTCCAAATGATTTATTTTTCTTATTGTTAGTTAAGAAATGAACAGGTATGAGATTTGCCACTTTTCCAGTAATATAAGTGAATTGTCTTCTACATACATTCAAAATAGTTCTTCTCATTGCAAATCTTGAATAAGAAGGTCGCAAATAAGCTTTGCTCGTTATATTGCATTGAAGCTTTCTTGCCTAATTTGAGTAACTCTTGAAAAATCTCATACTAAATAAAATAAGATAATTTGACATTTGAAAAATGTATAGGTTCTACTCCCACGACAAAATGTATTAGCCAATAGCACGCATGCACAATGATAAACAGCTTAACCTTTTTTTGCATCAGTGTACTCATAGACATTCAAAACTTTGTTATTATTGACCTTTCATGAATGGTACTAGAGCTGCATATTCATGCAAGTAACATTTTGAAATAGGAGACACGGGTTTATGAATAATAAACGGCTGAATCGAGTCAGCCATTCAACTTATAATGCATCGCTGCGAAGTACAAGTATTTGTTTTGCCATTTCTGCTACAGTGCAGGAGTATTCAAAAAGTTTTATTTAAATTTAAAACAATAGAAAAAATACAATGAACAACAGTGAATATACAGCTTTTGAATAATACGTGACATAGTAATGCGCTCATTAGGCTCATAGTGAATCTTTTAATGTGTGCTTTAGAGAATTACACGAATGATTTCATCATTCTCTTGTTTAAAGATGATCGTGACTACATAAAGTCGTTTACCGATTCACGTTTTGCAATAAATAAACTTTTACCGGTTAGAAAATGTTTATTTTGTACTAATGGTTATGCTCGAAAGATTTGTTTAGTATTTAATCGATAAGAGACGACAGTGTGAGAAATAAACATGACGCTTTATAAATGACAGCATTAATTACATTAATAATTTATTTTAATAGAATAAAAGTAATAATGGTAGAAATAATATTAACTTTTCAAGTGAATTCAACGACTTATTTCTAATAAAAATTTGACTGCAAGTCGTTGAATTCACTTGAAAAGTTAATATTAACAACGCAGTTCGTCATGGAACAAGAAATGCAGGAGTATAAATAATGTTGTAATACGATAGAATTTCTATGATCATAAGATGATGGTTCATCGTTCACCGTTAGTACTTAAAAAAACCAATAAACAGTTAGTATAAACAATAAAATACTATTAATTTCGAACTCCTTTAATTGCTATTACTTTATACTGAAGACTTCCGCAATGGCGGATATTGACAACAGCATTGAACAGCTGATGGGAATCGATGAATGCTACTGTACAAAAATATCAGTCACCACCGGGAATCGAACCACGGACCTCTCAATTGCCGGTGGTTAAGGGCGCTCAACCGGCAATTGAGAGGTCCGTGGTTCGATTCCCGGTGGTGACTGATATTTTTGTAAAGTAGCATTCATCGATTCCCATCAGCTGTTCAATGCTGTTGTCAATATCCGCCATTGCGGAAGTCTTCAGTATAAAGTAATAGCAATTAAAGGAGTTCGAAATTAATAAATTCTGTTTATGTATATTTGTCAGTTTATTCAATTGTCAGTCATTTCAAACTAATAAAATACTGTTGAAATAAACAAGTTGAAAAAAATAAATTCTATTATGATAGTAAAATTCACGATAAAAATAATTTCAATAGATACTATAATTTAGGGGTCTACTAGCTTTTTAAACCAACCTATTACCAAGAAAATGAAGATTGAGCTTCAGTTGAAATTAGAACATAGTGCGGGGATGAAATATTGAATTATACCGCTTAAAATAGAATTAAATTGGAAAAGTTAAAAGAAAAATCATACAATAAGATGTACAGCAGATTGATAGATGAAATTATAAATATTTTGTGGGAGAGTAGGGATTTGTTCGAGTCTGGAACCTTTGTTGATTTAAAAAGATAAATATTGAACAACTTTTCTTGTGTTCAAACTTCGGCATAATGTTCCTGCCTTGATTGATGTTTCTGCCTTTATCCTGCCTATGATCTTTTCTATTGAACAATTCGACATTCTATAATGCTATGGTATTATAGAAATTCCTGGATTTCTTGTTCCATGACGAACTGCGTTGTTAATATTAACTTTTCATGTGAAATTTAACGACTTGCAGTCAAATATTTATTAAGAATAAGTATAACTTACTTAACCTGTAGGCCGAGCGCTTTCGAATCTTTGAGATCCATCTTCACCAAAAAACTGACATGATGATCTAGGAACCCACGCCTCTGAAGATGGATCTCAAAGATTCGAAAGCGCTCGGCCTACAGATTAAGTAAGTTATACTTATTCTTAATAAATATTTGACTGCAAGTCGTTAAATTTCATATGAAAAGTTAATATTATAGAAATGTTATATTTACAGATATTGCATATCCTATTTATAGGCTGCATATTAATATTAGGCTATACAAAAAAAAATTTGCGGACAAATTTTGTTCAATTTATACATTATAAGTTACTCAAGCTTCAATTGAAAGTAATTTAATATTTTTCCATCAATTCTATCGTATTACAACATTATTTATATTCCTGGATTTCTTGTTCCATAACGATCTGCGTTGTTAATATTGACTTTCTATTGTAAATTCAACGACTTGCAGTCAATTTTAATTGTGAATAAATAATATTTCTACTCACTCATGCCAAACGTTTTCGAGTCATGGAGACTCATCTTCGAAGTAGAAATATTATTTATTCACAATTAAAATTTACTTCAAGTTGTTAAATTTACAATAAAAAATCAATCAAACTCGCAGATTAGAATGTCGATAAACAAAAATACCCGTGCTAGAGAAACTTATAGAAATTAACCAAAGTGCAAATTACTTATGCCGTAGAAAAAATAAAACACAGGAACCAAAAGTTTGGTTATTTAGTTGACCGGTTACTATTTCATCAGTAACTTTAACTACGATAGTTCAACATTGATGAGTTTAGTTATTAGATAAGTTGTTCCGGCCTAAACAGTTTCGCTTAGACAAGACAGGATCAGCTCACTATTAGTATATATAGGTATAATATATTGCTCCTGGTTGTCAGTTACGCAATGTCATACAGTTAGTTATGAGCTGCTACATTCTCTCTTGTTATGTCACCCCATAACTAGAGTATACATAGATATACAACCATGTAGTAGCTGTACACTCCTACACTCATTTAATATGGCTTAAAGAGATGACATTTGAAAAGTTTGCTACATAAGTTTGCTACATAATATATTATAATATCTGGTCTAACTGGAAGTGTGCCAGCCATTTTAGAGAAAAAAATATGGGTAATTGCATTGAATGAGTATAGTTTTTGAAATAAGTAGGCTACCAAGATATCTTGTCAGAGCTTTCAGAAGGCTAGGATTTATCATTCACCTACACAAGTCTCCAAAGCCCTTTCCATATATGGGCTACTTATATTAATTTATTAATAAAGTAGACCTACAGCTCAATTATAACTTCGTCTTCTCAACTATAGTTCTCCGAGCTATTTGAACTTTGAACCAAAATGCTAGTTGAACCAAAATCTTGACTTACACGATTATAATACAAGAAGCTGAGGAGATTATGATAAATATGTACTACAGTATGTGAATAAATAAAGGAAATTGATTTGAATTGATTATCACTTGGTGAGTCACAATAGTAGCTTGCTTAAACAAAAGCCTAATTATATTGGTAGGAAACTCTACAACAAGCTACGTTCATAAAGAAAGCTGGCCATGAACAGGCATAGAGCAGGCAAATGCATAGAGTGTTCAAGTTAGTATCAGCGTTATCGATAACGTAGTTTTTATTGTGACAAATTTACAACGAATGTCCAAATTCTTCATTAATATTGAATAAAAGCCTTAGCTGATACAAAACAATTAGAAAAATACATTCAAATGATAAAAAAGGCTTTTAACGTTCTAAACTAAAGTTTTAATTTTATGAACCGAAATAATTTCTATCCCATTCATAATTTTTCTCAATTAAATTAAATATTTTATAAATAAAATTTCTTCTCTTTTCAGCTGACAATACTTTCGGCCATTCTGGGTCTGGCCACTTGTTCACCACGTGCTTATCCTCTCACCCAGGAACAGTTAGCGCAATACGTAGCAGCACAGCAAACAGCAGCAGGTCCATCATCTCCTCCTCAAAGGCTTATCTCGATTGTCCCAAGGGCAAGGCAAGCATACCAGGAGCCTGACCCAGCCGCTGCTTACCACAAACCATCACAGGCTGTCTACCAACCTGAAACCGCCTACCAGGATGAGGCTGATCCATCCGCCTACCAGCAGCAACCAGTCTACTACCAGGCAGCTGTCAGGCAGCAGAAACCTCAGCAGGTTGCTTACATCGATCCAAGCCAGTACAAGAAGTACAAGCTGCCCAGACCTAGCTCTGCAGGCCTCACCAGAGACCCAAAGCAGCCAGCTGATGACTATGATGTAAGTACCTTATTAATATTGGTTCATGTGGAATTTTATCACTAAGAAATATACAATTTCAGTACAAAATGAACAAACATTAAATGAATCATTCAAAAAGCCGAAACCAGGAGCTTGAACCAGCTCCTACTAATTACTCATCGTTTTTAAATAAATATTAGAATACCTTGGACTCATGACCCCTCATTATTTTTAACACTAAACATTTTATCAAATCAAATATTTATTTACTCCCAAAACAAGGCAGAAATACGTTTTATTGTAAAAATAAAACTTTTTAATAGGAATTGAAAGAAGAGGATAAGTATAACGAATATCCTATGAGAAGTGTATAATAATATGCTATCTAATATGACCAATTAAAACAAAATGTGCAATCTCAAAGTAAAAAGATAACAATGACTCCACAGGCTTAAACAAGGCCTACATGGACCAAATGTGTGTCTAAAGATGTGTTCAGTTGCTCATTATTTATGTAGAAATTGTAATAACATACATCATTAATGCTACAGCTACAGCCCAAGCAGAACCCAATAAACCTCTTAATACTCGTTTCATTTCAAGTTTTAATCTTTATCTTTTTATGTATGCAACAAAATTTACTCTTAATAATAATCAAAGTGAAATGAACATCTATCAGACTGTATTGTAGATGGACATGGCTGTGTCTATGTGTGAGCCACACACAATAAAAATTAATGTTTTGTAGTGTTCATAGCAACCAATAGAAGGCAAGTTTTGTCGTGTTTATAGGAGCCAATAAAAAGCATGTTTTTTAGTGCTCATAGGAGTCGATTGAAAGCAAGTGGTAGCTCACTTTAATAGCAGTTAGTAAGCAGTTATTAAGTATTTCTACTCATTAAACGAAATTTTATGAATGATCTCAGGAATATACAAGTAGCAACGAGCCTCAAAGTTTAAATTCTTAGAAAATATTCTAAAAAAATTGTGTGCTTAGAACAGAAACGATTTTTAAACAGCACCAATTGAAATAATAACCCTGAAACATAACTAATTTCTCATCTAATCATAATTATTTCTAGCTCTAAAGAAATAGTTGACTTTTTGAGTCGGGTGTACTGAAATTGACCATGATATGATCTTCTACTGTCTGGATAATATAACGTCTAGCATTGTCTTAAAGCACCAGGGTTCTAAAACTCTTTCATCATTTGATTTTTTATCCTCTGTGCCTTTCAGCCGATACTAAAAACGAACAATAATTATCTCAAATCACCGGGGTTCCAAGACTCTTTCATTCGTTCTGTGGTTGTCTTTGGTCATTATTCATAACAAAGATTAGCAGCATATAAGGTTCAGTTGAATTTCTCTTACATTTTACGAGCTCGGCGCCAGTACCATCAGCTCAAGGACCTATAATCACATTAGAAAATCACTGTTCGAAGGCCATGTGATCATCAAGGGAGCCAATTCGGTCAATGATGAGTATTTTCTGCTCGAGTTCAAAAAGAAAAACTTGAAAAGACTTTACAATGAAACACCTTCTCTATTTGCCTGCTTGTTATTTGTATGTGGAGAATGGAACAATGCATCTGTAGGAGCATCGAATAATAAAAACTTATTAGGTGTGTTCGTATCACGGGCGAGTCTTTGTTTGGATTATCCATGCAATTTCAGTCTTTTGATATTGAAAGCGTGGACGATGGTTATTTTCAACACATGGGTTATTGACCTTGCGGCTTATCATATCACAACATCGTTGAAAGAAATAGAGAAATAGGAGATATTTAATACGTAAATTTTACTTCACTTTCTATGATCGTAATATTTTGTTACTTTTCTAAATGTTTATATATTTGTACATTAATATTCAACTAACAGAAGCCGGAGAAAGCACAGGAACCAATGGTAGTCCCGGAGGGGGAGTGGAATTATGTATAATACATGAAAGATTCATGATCAATCTGTAGTCGAAGTTTACTCCTACATAATTTCAAGTGACTGAGAGATTAAACCAAAGGTCGAGATCAAACAAATCCGGTGGTTCGGAACCCACCTAAAACTGTAGATCCAACTCATCAATCACCATCATCCAACTCATTACCCACGCACTGGTCTCAGACCTATGTGGGCTTCATCCTCCAAAAAAAATTAATCTGAATTATTCATTATTATAATTATTAAATCTTCCTCATCTTTGTTGAGGAAGACTCTGGTTCCTTATGGTTTATGCATGGGGTTTAGGTTAGGTTAGGTTAATTAGGTTAGGTAAATTTGGAAATTTCTTTTAAAGTTTGAAATATAATTCAATACGAATTAGAACAAAAGGATAACTGAATGGCTACATAAAAACATAGTTGAAAAGATTATAATTGAGGCTTGTGATATGAACTTGAGATGACTAGTAAAAATCCTTTGGTGAAGGTTTGTACAATTTACAAGTGCAGGCTTATTAGTGAAGGAACCTGAGAGCCACTCTTATTCAATGTTGAATAATTCTTAATTTGTTTGAATAACTATGTTTGCACAAGCATAACGTGTTTTATTTGTACAATAGTCTGATGTCTGTTAAAATAAATAGATCGACATTCTTTGTTTCTATCTTTGTCTCCTCGCGCTTGCTCACTCTCATGCATTAAATTTGTGAATCCTTTGTGAAACTCTTTTCTATTCTACTTTATATTCTGGAATTTTCTGTGTAAACAAAGGAATCGTGCAAGGGTCTGGAAATTTCTGGAGACTATGCGTATGTACAAATACAAAGATGTCCACTTGTAAGGACATTGAGGTCTTAAGTTGATCTCAAGTTTCGTATGTGACAGATCTTCTTCATTGTGACAGTTCGTTTTCTGTGACAGTTTGACGTTTGTGATGTTTTCCATGACGAAATACTTCATGAACAATCTAATATTAAAACTGACGCTGTATTTCACTTTTAAATAATGTTTTACTCACATATATTGGAGATGCGAGTAAAACATTATTTAAAAGTGAAATACAGCGTCAGTTTTAATATTAGTTTGACGTTCTTCATTAGTGACACCACAACGCAGTGCTATACTCAGAACAATTGTGTTTCAGCGTTTTTGTATGAGAATAACTGTGCCAGTATTGTGATAAGATTATTAGTGATAACAGGACTCCTTTGGACTAGAGTTATGTCAATAATAAACAATTGTTTTTTAATTATTATTTTGACCATTGAACAGTTTATTGGACATTTATTAATATTTATAGATCGGCCATCTAATAGTGATTTATTATAGTAATTAATCGTTTGGACAGTAACTGTTATGTTACAGTAATCTTGTTATAGAAATATTCTTTGGTAGTTGAAATTTATTGAACCGATTGATTGTTTTATTGATTTCTTGAGTGGTAATATGCTTGCTGTTACGTGTGGTAGTTATAAGAGTTGCCCGCATTGTTTCAATTTTATTGAACCCATAAAAATGTTAATGATCTATTTTTGTTGTTTCTACCAACAGTATTTCAGACAGTCTGAAATAAATGAAAACATTTTTCCCAATGTACTAAAAATCTAGATTTCCACTATAAATTGTTCTAGATCCAAGTAGAATACACACTTGGCTGTTCCATTTGAAATGTAATACTTGTTTAACCAGAGAGAGGGAGAGAGGTATACATTTATAGAGAGTTCAGAGTAGATCTACCAGTGTAAATTCTAGCTAGACGGGATGCGGGAACGATTGAGTTGCTCTATCGAGAGATCGAGAGCTAGAGCGACACTTATAACATGTTTATGTTTATAAAGAACTTGGAGTAGATCTGCCAGTGTAGATTATAACTGGAAGGAGCTGCGATAGAGCACTACACTATTCGATTTGGTCCAAGCTCTCGATTAATATTTCCCGGAGGAAATATTACCAACTTTTTTCACGGATGATGAAGCCCATATAGGTCTGAGACCTGTGCGTGGGATGGTGATTGATGAGTTAGATCTACAGTTTAATGTGGGTTCCGAACCACCGGGAAGTGATTTTACAGCAGAGAACAGAGTATTTTTTGCTGGCCAATCCAATCGGTCACCGTTACGAAGATGGCTCAGGAGTTTCGTAGCTTATCTCTGATTGAACAGATACCTGCTACGGCACTCGGCTATCACTTCATAGAATTTAATTAAGGAACCAATTTTGAGAGGTGAAGTAGAGCAGATTTTGAAGGTAATAACATCTTCAACAGAATAAATTGGGCCACAATAAAACTCGTGACACCAATTTTATGCCCTTTGACCGCAAACTACAAAAGCGGCCGATCTAATAAAGTCTGCAGCCGAAGTCGAGGATGTTGACCTTTTATTGGCAGTCTGTTGTAAAGTATGGGAGATTTCTTCAATGCTTTCACTTTCACTGAACCTGTCCAGCGCTGCTTATGTGACCTCCGATTCTCATTACCAACATTAGTTGCACCTCTCACATTCCCTCGTTCTCTCTTTTTTCACACGCTCTCTTTCTCTCACTCTCTTTCCTTCTTTCTATTTTTCTCCCGTTATTTAATTTCAGTTTGGTGCTGTAGTTCAAGTTACCATACAGGAAGTGCTGCATTGCAGCTGGCAGTTACAGCATTGCTGTTCCTGCATTAAGTTATTGCAGCCTACTTTCCGTTGTAATAAATTATATCATTCTCGCGTCAGATTTTGATGGAAAAGCATGTATTATCGAAAATGGAAATTAGCTGATTTGATTGGAACAGAAATATAGAGTTTTAAGAAACATCGAAGAGAACCTACTCAATTTATACAGTTTTGCTGGTTAACTCCCTTATATCACTGTTGCCAGCCCAAACGACTATATTTTTAACTTTTCAAGTGAATTCAACGACTTGCAGTCAAATTTTTATTAAAATAAGTAGTACTTCACTTACTTCTGTAGGCCGAACGTTTTCGAGGCCTTGAAGATGGGTTTTAACAACTCGAAAACGTTCGGCCTACAGAAGTAAGTGAAATACTACTTATTTTAATAAAAATTTGACTGCAAGTCGTTGAATTCACTTGAAAAGTTGATATTAACAACGCAGTTCGTCATGGAACAAGAAATCCAGGAATATAATTTTAAGTTGTAAAACATTACTTTCCTTTTTCCTCTTCATTTATTATCCTATTTCTTTCTTTTATAATTATTTTCTTTGATAGGATTGTAGTTTATTTTTTTCTTTCTTTCTCAGTTCTGTATTTACAGTGTTTATTTTTTACTTTTATCACTACATTCTTTTGTAATGTAGGCTAAGACTTCATTAACTAATCTCTATATTTTCCTTTTTAATGTTAAAATATAAGTGAATCTGTTTTTTATTGCAATAATTGTGAAGATTGGCACCTGCTGAAAAACCTACGGGTTTAGCAGGACCCTACAATGTTTGTAAATCTTGAAATCAAATTTGATTGATTGAATTGTTATAATAAATTATATTCTTGCGTCACAGTCAGAGGTAGATCGAAATAACTTATTGAAAATGAAAATTCGCTGCAATTGAAACAGAAATATTTGGTTTCAGGAAAAAAATTTAAAAGTGGAATGAATCTACCTTACGGTAAACTCAAAGGGGACGCTCTCACTGTCTCGACCGCATTTTTTAAAAACATTTGAAGGAAAATAGATTTTATTCTATAGGGAAACAGCTGATACAAATCAATACAAGTTTTCCAATTCACTAGAACTGAGAGAAGGCATGCCTCAAAGCCGTGCCCCAAAAAAACCGTTTACTTCTATCAGCTGTTCCTTTAAGTATAGATTTTTCCTGGATTTCTTGTTCCATGACGAACTGCGTTGTTAATATTAACTTTTTATGTGAAATTTAACGACTTGCAGTCAAATATTTGACTGCAAGTCGTTGCATTCACATAAAAAGTTGATAGATTTTTCCTTTTTGTGTCCTTCAGGGAGTACCAACGAACTTAATTTAAATTTCCTTTTTCTTCTTATGAGGTTTTT
Source organism: Conomelus anceps (assembly GCA_948455865.1). Taxonomy (NCBI): domain Eukaryota; kingdom Metazoa; phylum Arthropoda; class Insecta; order Hemiptera; family Delphacidae; genus Conomelus; species Conomelus anceps. Next base: position 39,838,353 of record OX418226.1, read on the forward strand.
TAGTTCAACTTTTCATTCACTTCCAACTTTGGTCTTAAATACCGGTGCACCCAAAAACGTTTTACTTGTTAGTTTGAAGTGACTGACAATTGAATAAACTGACAAATATGCATAAACAGAATTTATTAATTTCGAATTCCTTTAATTGCTATCAGTTTATACTGAAGACTTCCGCAATGGCGGATATTGACAACAGTATTGAATAGCTTCAGTATAAACTAATAGCAATTAAAGGAATTCGAAATTAATAAATTCTGTTTATGTATATTTGTCAGTTTATTCAATTGTCAGTCACTTCAAACTAACTTGTGAGAAACGAGCCGATATGGCCAAGTTAAAAATGAATGCTGCTGAGCAGAAAGGTCTCCATGGTCTAGTAGTTAAGGCGCTCAACCAGCAATTGGGAGGTCCGAGGTTCGATTCCCGGTGGTGACTGATATTTTTGTACAGTAGCATTCATCGATTTCCATCAGCTATTCAATACTGTTGTCAATATCCGCCATTGCGGAAGTCTTCAGTATAAACTAATAGCAATTAAAGGTATTCGAAATTAATAAATGACGTTTTACTATTATAAATAGTAAATAGTTGTAAATTTGTCACAACAAATAAATTATGCCCAACACCCGTCAAATACGGTACCAACGGTTCTACTCACCTATTATTCAACAATTCTCAAATTAGTTCGTTCAACTTTGATCCCCAGCGATAGACAAGTGATAATTTTCACGCTCAGAAATAAAACATTAGAAAGTTGTCCAAGTCTCCCAAACGTCGTAACGGTCGATTGTCGGCTAGTCGATTGCGGTTATGAAATAATAGTTCTCAAACTTCATGAAATATTATTATTACTCAGCGGCCCGATTTGGTCGCTATACATGGAACCCAGCACTCTCGACCTCTCAACTCAACGTCGGGAATCTATCAGATCATGTTGCCGAACTGTTAACGTGATTTTGATTGTGTAATATTATTTCTTAAGGTTGAAGAAAGTTGGATAATCAAAGCATGCCTACAGACTTCGTGTAATGTCCGCAGTCCGCTGTGAAAACTGAAGAAACGCAAATCTCACGTTTTATTACTGAAAATACAGAAGTTCTAATCACCCGGTGAATAGCGAATCGTGGCGTCTGGATCGCATTTTTTTAGTAATTCGATGTTTAATCCATTTGGTTTATCTAATCCTTTCAGTAATTTCCAGGTCATGGTACCCTGGCGATGTTGAATAAATGAATTTATGTCCCTTTAAAAAAACAGTACAGTACAAAAACAAATGTATAATTACTTGAAAATCAACTGATCACTTCTTCAAGTAAATGTGGTCAGTGTGCAAAAGTAAAAAATAATAAGAATAAAACAAGTTGTCTGAGTCTAGTCTGTCAGCTACCATATATAATTGTCATAGTTGCAGGTACTGCCTGCAGCGCCATACTTAATCTAGTTTTATAATTAAATTGCTATATAAGTGAAAGTGGATAATTTATTAGATAAAAGTTTAGCAGACGAATATTTTAATAAGGAAACAAACGTGTAGCAAATTTGCAAAATAACATCACAGAAATATCACAATTTAAAGATATAAAGTTTATCTCAAGACATTTCTTATGGACCAAGTATCATTCAATTCGTATAGCCACACTTCAACTCTCCTACAGAACACAGTGTGAGAATCACTCCTTTTAATCTCTATTAGTAGTTTGTTGAATATAGGGCCACATAAACAAACAGGAGTGCTTAAAAATTTCTTTGTTCACCTTTGGAGTCCTACACAGTAGTCTGTAGTCTGTCATATTTGGTATTGTAGGTATTATCTCACCTATTGTTCTTATTCCTGCACGTTTTTCAATAAAACTACTGTACTAATTTATTCCACTAATTAAAATTATTTTAATAGTTTTATTACCAGCATGTACACTGCTCAACTATAATTATTTTAATCTAATATCAAAACCGACAATGTATTTCAATTTAATATACCGTATTGTCTTTACTCACTTATATTGGAGATACTGGAGGGATGCATTTCACTTCTGAAAAGAAGCTTTTTCAGAAGTGGAATGCATCCCTCCGGTATCCCCAGTGAAAGTGAGTGAAAATCATATATTAAATAGAAATACAGTGTCAGTTTTTATATTAGATTGTTCATCTAGTATTTCAACATGGAAAACATCACAGATTATAATTATTTTAGTTGAGAATTTGTACATAGATTCCCTTTAACTGAATAAGTAATACTGCATGGTCTTATTCTTACATACCATTAAAAAATATTCGAAAAAGAAATTCGATTTTTGATACAGCACATTCTATCTGATTATTTATATATGTTCTATTTCTGAGCATTTTACTTTCCTGTACTCGGTGCTCCAGAATTCACTTACGAGCTACGTGAGATACGAGCCGATATGGCCAAGTTAAAAATGAATGCTGCTGTGCAGAAAGGTCTCCATGGTCTAGTGGTTAAGGCGCACGACCGGCAATTGGGAGGTCCGTGGTTCGATTCCCGGTGGTGACTGATATTTTTGTACAGTAGCATTCATCGATTTCCATCAGCTATTAGATACTGTTGTCAATATCCGCCATTGCGGAAGTCTCCAGTATGAACTGGTAGCAATTAAAGGAATTCGAAATTAATAAATTCTGTTTAAGTAAATTTGTCAGTTTGTTCAATTGTCAGTAACTTCGAACTAACTTAATGAATTTCAATTTCTACAAAACATTGGTCATGATTCTTTATTTGTCTTGACTTATAAGTAACTTTTTTCCAGCCAAACCCTCAATACCAATTCTCCTTTGACATCAAGGACGACGAATCGACCAATTATCACAACAGGAAAGAGACCAGGGACGGCGACAAGATATCTGGAAGCTACAGCGTTGTCGATTCTGACGGATTCATTCGCACAGTAACTTACACAGCTGACCCGAAGGAGGTAAGCTCCAAAACAAAGTCATTCTTTGAACAAGCGCAAAATACTGAAATAACTATTTAAACTTCTCCATCAAATTTGGCTACTTTTTACTGGGCCTAATATCAGAGTAGACTAGTTTATTTTTTGTTTATTTATTTGACATTGACAATAGTTTCAAGGCTTAGGCCTATTTTTTTTTTCAATTCAATTGTTTATTGCCACAACTTTACAACAAAATAATTTAATGGTTACAAATTAAAAAAAAACTAAAATCTATGTTCAGGCACCACCAGCAAAACTATTGAAACAAAACTTTATTTTAACAAAAGGAATAGAAGTTGCAAAATATCTTATTGTTAAAGAAAAAAAGAAGAAAAAATAGTGATAATAAAGAAAGCATTACTGCTCTCTGTTCGATCCCAAAACTTGAAATAATTAAGTGACGACCTCAAAGTCCTGTATAAACTTCTACTAGGGGTAGCTACAAGTTATTAGATTACATGAGTTACACGATTTTACCATTGGAAACCTTATAAGTACATTTATGATTGAACACTATTTTAAGATCACATTTTATCTGCATTTACAATAGGACAGCCAATATAATTCGTTTTTTTTAACACATATCGACAACTAAAAGCGGGTTTAGCTAATTCTTATTTGATTGAACACAACCTACAAGTTATTACCATACTATTGAAGTTTACAAATGTACTCAATTTAAATTGAAAATCGAACCAAGTTTATTTATATTGATACAATTTTAAAATAGTTCTTCAACTATTTATTCGTCTTTACTTATAAGTAACTTCTTTTTTCAGCCAAACTATCAATACCAATTCTGATAATGTTGATATTTGATACTTGTTTGGACTCATTTGAAATTCATTGTTTAACTTGGAGAGGTTTATTCCATATATTTTTACCAATCCCCTTGAACGGGTTATAAATATGTCTTACTTTCAAAATCTGAATAATTCTATCAAGAAGATTTACAAATTTCTTTTTCCTAAATTCTGAATATCAAAACTTTTAAACTTGGAATATTTAAAAAAGAACCAAAACAACAAAATAACTTTTTAGATGTACAATATCTACAGGTACTGTAGCAATATTCCGTAAAGGAAACTGATAATTAACTTTTCAAGTGAATTCAACGACTTGCAGTCAATTCGACTTCAAGTCGTTGGATTCACTTGAAAAGTTAATATTAACAACGCAGTTCGTCATGGAACAATAAATCCAGAAACTAATAAAATAAAAATAAGTCCTAAATTAAGTTGGAACATAGATAACAAACCTCCCAAGTAATTCAACATTATTATTAATACTGAAGGCAATTTCGTAAACAAGCTTATTGTATACCTCTATAATAATTTTTGTACTGTTCAAGTGATGGGGCTAAACATGAATTACAATATACCGTTCAATGAGTTAATGTACCGTTCAAGTAATCATTTAATGTTTACTAATAATTTATGGCACAGTAATTATTTACTGCATTTTGTGACATATTTATTGTTAATCCAACAGGGATTCAAAGCAGATGTGACCAGACAACCAACCGACATTGTGGTGAAGCTGCCAAAGCACCCAACTCCAGGCATCGCACAGCAATACCAGTTGTCACCATTGCAGCAGTCCCTCACAGCCCGCAAACAGCAGACTCATCAGTACTTGGAGGTAAAATAACCTTGGATTTCTTGTTACATAACAATCTGCGTTGTTAATATTAACTTTTTGTTGTAAATTTAACGACTAGCAGTCAGTTTTAAATTGTGAATATATAATGTACTCACACTTGGCCGAACGTTTTCGAGTTATTGAATCTCATCTTCAAGGCATCCTAGATCGGCGATGTTGATTTGATTTGATTGACTGCCTTTATTATTTACCTGGGATGGCGAAGTTAGGGCGCAGAAGAATTGTGGTTTTTGTATAATGTGGTCAAAAAGTTTGTCTGATTTAAAATTTAATTGTTCATTCAGAATGTTTTGTTTATTGTATGTTGTGTGTTTGTAAATTTCAAATTATTTATTTATTTATTTATTCAAATTATACATACGAGAGCACAAGGATATGGTATCCCATCATTGCCCTCTTAACACAATAATGATGTAACAAACAGTATTTTATTGTAATAGGTACTCTTTATTGTATATTGTTTGTTACATCATTATTGTGTTAAGAGGGCAATGATGGGATACCATATCCTTGTGCTCTCGTATGTATAATTTGAATAAATAAATAAATATACAATAAAGAGTAGAGTACCTATTACAATAAAATACTAAGAAAGCACTAAGGAAGATAGAAATAGATAATAAGCAATAAGGAAGATAAAATAGAAAAAAATACATATATAAAAAGTAAAAATAGAGCACTTAAGGTGAAAAGAATAAGACTACAAATACAGTAAATAAACAGATTCAAGAAGTGAAGAGGAGAAAACACACAGATCTCGACTCAATGGTCTCAGATACACTATCAGTCGGGAACTGCACTCAAAAACCTATTCCTCACCTCCCTCTCAGATCCCACAAGCTGAACACCTGAATTCAACTTATTCATCAATCTCTGAACTCGAATAATGGGGGAGAAATAATGGTGAGCTGTTCTGCACCTGGGAGCTGAAAACACACCTGTATTACGCACATTAAATGATGGAACACAGAAATTAATCATTGATAGCAGAGAAGGAGAATAAACGAACCCATCAAGCAACGCCCAAACAAAAAATATTGAGGCTCTATCTCGACGATGCCGCAAAGATTTCATAGCAAACAGATCTCTTAATGTTTGAGTGGGAAACCCCAAAGGACATGACCCCCTGTACCTTCTGAAATACAAGAACCTCAACAATCTGTTTTGCACCCTATTCCTATTCCAACGTGTGGAGTTCGTGTCCTATAGATTTTATATGTAGAATGTGTAGGTTGGTAGTGATGACAGTAAAAGTGTGTCCAGTTTGAGTGATATGGTCTGCAAAAGTCGATTCGGTTTTTGTATGTAAGGCTTGTAAATGTTCTTTGCAACATTGTTTCAATGCCCGGCCTGTTTGTCCTATGTAAAACTTGTAACAATCCGATAACTTCAGTTAACTTCAGATAACTTCCGATAACTTCAGTTAACTTCAGATAACTTTCAGTTTGAAGATCCCTGCTTTGATTGTAACAACTTGTACATAGGACAAACAGGCCACGCATTCAAACAACGTTAAAAAGAACATCTACAAGCCTTACATACAAAAACCGAATCGACTTTTGCAGACCATATCACTCAAACTGAACACACTTTTACTGACATCACTACCAACCTACACATTCTACATATAACATCTAAAGGACACGAACTTCACACCTTGGAACAATTTGAAATTTACAAATACACCACACACAATAAACAAAACATTCTCAATGTACAATTAAATTTTAAATCACACAAACTTTTTGACCACATTATACAAAAACCACAATTCTTCTAACCAACATCACCGATCTAGGATGCCTTGAAGATGAGATTCAATAACTCGAAAACGTTCGGTCAAATGTGAGTACATTTATTATACATTCGCAATTTAAAACTGACTGCAAGTCGTTAAATTTACAACAAAAAGTAAATAAACTCTGGCTAAGCTACTGATACCGCATCAATACAATTATGTTTTTAAGAAATAGATTCAAAGTGCTGCTTTCTCTACAGAGATTGAGATTGGGAATTTGGCGATTCAAAACAAAGGGACAAAATTCAAACATAAACTATAAAAGATAGGAACATTTTTTTTAATTGCTGATGATGACCACATAAGTCCGAGACTTGTGCGTGGGTAATGAGGTGAATGATTACACATAAATGCCTGACGGTGGAGCGGGATTCGAACTCACGACCGCTTAAACAACAGCAAGTTGAAGTTGCGACGCCCCAACATAATTCCAACGTGCTTAGAAAAAGGGAATTTTAACTGAATAAATGTTCTAATTACGACCGCTTTGACGCTGCTGTTATAAAATAAATTTAATAAAATAACGACGTCACCAGTCGATCATTTTGTTTTTAGCCCACATAAATCTACAACAAGAAAAGAACTTAACATTGCTCAGACAACGGTATTGCAAGTTCTGAAACATCGTTTGCACATGAACCCAAACAAACATTGTAATAATTGCTATAATTCCAATTTCCAACTTTGCAGATTGCCGCACAGGAAAAAACCCGTTTCTGTGTTGTAGCCATTTTAAGTGCAGACAAACAAAACTTCTGACAACAGAAAGTGAGAAAGTGGTGGGTGGAAAATTAAGGGTATATTTTTGAAAGATTACAGTTTGAACTAGAAAAAGTATAGGGGAAACAAGTGATCTCTCTGCATCAAACTTGGCCCTCTTAACGAGAGTTAACATTTCATAGAAAAACTTAACACTTTCAAGTGGAAATTATAACTCATGTTATGGCGTGACGGCCGTTTCACTCTGTTGTCAACAAGCATCGTCAGGCGACCCACAGTACACTCAAAAGTTTTAGCTTTTAGAAATAAACATTTTTTGTAAAACTTTTTGTAGAGTGTACTGTGGGTCGTCTGACGATGCTCTTGACAACAGAGTGAAACGGCCGTCACGCCATAACGTAAGTTATAATTTCCACTTGAAAGTGTTTTTCTAAGTTTTTATTACATATCAGTGGAAACAAGATGGATCTTCAACATCATACATATGATTTCATTTTTTTTTTTTTGAGGATGAAGCCCACGTAGGTCTAAGACCTGTGCGTGGGTAATGAGTTGGATGATGGTGAGTGATGAGCTGGACCTCCAGTTTTAGGTGTGTTCCGAACCACCGGGAAGTGATTTTACAGTAGAGAACAGTGTCTTTTTTGCTGGCCAATGTAATCGGTCACCCTTACAAAGAGTGCCCAGGAGGAGTTTATCTCTATCTGATTGAACAGATACCTGCTATTTCTCTTCAAGTCGGGTCAAACACATGATATTTTCATAAAAATTAATTTTCAGGCTTCAAGTCCCGTTGATGGCAGTGCGGAGCAGCAATACGTTCCTCAACATCAGCAAGTCTATGTACCACAGAGACAAGCACTGACGCAAGCTGCACTGGCAGCATATGCAGCCAATCCACACAGGCTTGCACCAGTACCCGCCAAATCTCCAAAGGCCTACACCATTCCCCAAGGCGCTACCCTCCTGTATCGACCAGCCCCCGCTGCCGCTTACCAACAATGAAAAAAAGACTTTTTGATGAAAAACTAAATTTTATTCATGTAGACTAATTTGATATTTCGAAATATCGGCCATGATGCATGGTTCCAAAGTGTGGGAATGTTTCACACTTATTAAGCATCGCCATATTTAGGTTACTTATTAGGCACTATAGATTTCAATTAAAGATATTGAAATCTCAATTGATTTCAAATCGAGACATTAAAATCTCAATTGATTTCAAATCGAGACGTTGAAATCTCAATTGATTTCAAATCGAGACACTAAAATCTCAATTGGAGACATGGAAATCTCAATTTATTTCAAATCGAGACACTAAAATCTCAATGATTTCAAATCGAGACACTAAAATCTCAATGATTTCAAATCGAGACATTGAAATCATAATTGATTTTAAATCACGGTACCTCAATTGATTTCAACTCAAGTAATTGAAAAGAAAGGAGGAAAACTGATGAAGCAATATCAGCTATTTTTCGAGTGTGAATACTACACAAAACAAAATCTCAGTAGTCTCAAGTAGCTACATTCTATGAGGTGAAACAAGCCCCATGAGAGTATTATTAAAGTGAAATTCCGATTAGAATTGCCATAATTTTTATAGTAGATTATTTTTGCAAGTTTTATAGTCCAAAGTTGATCAGACTATGTAGATCGAACAGTCTGTCAATACATTGGGTTATCACTATTTGACAGGTTACAGATATTCTACATATGAAAGTCTACTTAGAGCAGGGCTTAATTTCAGCTGGAGCACACCGGAGCTCCGGTACCTTTTAGGACGCCAGAGTGGAGCTCCGGCTATCTAAATCGACAATAAAATCATTTATTTTAAACCAGATCTGAACTAGCTTGTTATTTTGTATATTATGTAATATTATATGTGCAATACTAAACATGCTTAAATGCGTTTAAAATGCACCAATTCAAGTGTAATTTTCAAACATTTTCCGGGGGAGGACCCCGGACTACCTGTTTTTCTGGGTGGTATTACATACTACCCATTAAATCATAGCTCCGGTACTTCTCAATTTAGAAATTAAGCCCTGACTTAAGAGCATAATCAGAACAGTACACACATCCATTAGACTTGATAGAATTCTTAAATTCATCATGTTCATTAATGATGAAAAAGAATGGAGTCATAAATTTGCAATTCTATAAATTCAACTTAACGATTGGATGTGACCAAAGGCCATTACGTTTTATTGAAATACTACAATCGTAATCTGCTAATTAATTTAATGAAGCCCATTAATTTTTAATTAAAATATATCAATCTACTAATTTATTAAAAGCGTTTATACGAGAAGTCTACACTCATACAAATTTTTATGAAAGACTTCAACCTCCTATTGTTTGATCTTATTACCGTATGTATTAGTAATTTTAAGCAAATTTGATTATCATAAACATTAGCAAAAATGTTTAAACCTCCAAATGATCAATAAATATATTGATCATTCTTCAATATTAAATATGTAAGCCTGATATTATAAGTTAATGTTATTTTTTTTACTAGGGTAATATTGTGATAATACTTTCTTCATTTTATTAAAATAATGAAATGATAATCAAGCTCATTCTGTTGGAATAGAGAATGAATCGATTAAATACTTTTTTTAAATTAAACACAGTTAGGTCAACTCAATGTCTGATAGAAGATTTATTTTATGTACTATATAATCACTACTACAGTATTACGTTTTTGAAAATTTAAAAACAATTACATTTTTGTAATGAGTATGAAACTTTTGTATACTGAAATACATACTGATTGTATAATTTAACTTGTATCTTTATTTGATCCTTCTTTTATTAATAAATTGATGTTTATTTATTTATTTACAAACAGATTTGGAAACAACAGGCTTTGACAGCCCAAAACTGTTTCCAATAAAGAAATTTACAAAGTTCTTAGTAGTCAATAGTTATGGTATTTCTTAATCTAAAATCAAAAAGGAATTATACAGAAACTATTTAAGAGTAGAAGAATGAGAAAGAGGAAAAAATTAAGTCAATAAAATATATTTATCTACGACCATGTCATAATGTATACATTACAGTTTCACAATTGATGCCAAAACAGCTGTCTTTTCGAAATGCTTTTTGAAACCCGTTGCATAATGAGCTCATTATAGTACAGGTTTTACATTATAACACGGGTTCTGGACCAATCAGAAGCATTTTTGATGGAATCAATATCGTAATTCAATATTGTGAAACTATCAGCTGATTTCATCAAACTACTACACCAGCTGCTTTAACCTAACAATCTACTATAACTTCTCGTATTTGAGATGAGAGGTTAGGTATCTCTGACAGTCACAGGTAAAATGAAATTGTTTTAATTAAATGTATACTAGTGGTCGTAGATAAAATAGTGTATGCAACGATTTTATTTGGCCATTAAAGCACTCGTGAGATATTTATAACACTCGCATTCGCTCGTGTTATAACTTACATCTAACTCGTGCCTTAATAAGGGTCAAAATAAAATCGTAGCATAAACTACTATTATAATGTTCAATTCTTTGTTGTAGCCTAGTCTTCTTGTGAACTAGTAATGTTTGTATATTTATTAATAGAATATGAGCATTTTTCTTTTCACTTTTTATAACATTTGCAAATACTCTGAAGAGAAGAGAAAAAAATAAGTTATAAGTTAAGAGACCGGTTGCCAACTCATGCCTCACCGACCACAAAGCTATTCACTAACCCCGTACACCTCCGCACGACTGATTCTACCAAACCACCAAAAATATCTATGTTTGCACAGTTTACATTGTAAATGCGCTGCATTCTCTTTATCGGCTCATAACAATTGTAGTCAGTTCGCCTGAATGCAACTGAGAATACTGCATGTGATCTAGATGCTAGACGAGGGACATGGAAATTAGCCAATGATAACAGTGGAGGACTGTCAATAACGCCATTCACCAGCTTACATAGGAAAGCAATGCTATGCATATCCCTCCTAGAAGCCAACGAATGCAATCCAAATTGTTCTCGAAGAGCAGTGACAGAAAAATCAAATGGACATACCACTTTATGTTTGACCCCGTACAAATATCTAAGGAACCTATTTTGCACCCTCTCAATATCATGAACCATACCAGCCCGATAAGGTGACCAAACAGCTTATTATATTTCTTCTTTTTTTATTGCTGATGTTGCCGACATGATTCCGAGACTTGTGCGTGGCTGAGGTGAATGATATAACACATATAGATGCCAGCCGGAGGAGCGGGATTCGAACCCACGACCGGCGAAACGACAGCAAGCCGAAGTTGCGACGCCCCAACCAACTGCACTAAGCGGCCCGCCAAGAAAAGTATTATTAGTTATATGTTGAATTTTTTTTTAGGTGCCTCGCCATTACAGAAGGTGGGCAAAAATTCCTCCATCTGCAATGCTGCTTTCAAGTATAAGTAGCTACTTTTTTTTCTTATGTTAGAAGCGTTTTAACTCGCTAATCCCAACATCCACCCCTAAATTAATTTAAACAATTTCACAGGACTTAGGAAAACAATTACAATTTTTTAAAAATTAAAGTAGGTACGGTACCTATTTGACAACTGATAAGAAGCTGTTGAGGTTGGATATCACGCCAGTTACAAAATATCAATATTCATAACAAAGACAATTATTATTGAGCATAAAAATTGAACAAGATTCTCAAACAAAATCAAGCAGAACAATACTGTTCACGTCAGGAACAGAAAGCTGTGGATAGGGATGGAATTATATTGAACCATAGTTAAAATATCGCCAAGAACAGAAATTGATATGACTGACAATAGCTAATTGTGTAACTAGAGTTCAAAGCACCGTTTTTCTGCATCGAGAGAAACAGTTTTTTTCACGAGCCAAAGGCGAGTGAAAAAAGGTTTCTCGAGTGCAGAAACAATACTTTGCACTCGTATTACACATTAAATTTTTTCTACAGTAATGTATAAAGTAATTTAAACAGAACAAAACAGGACATACATAACCTGACAATTCCTCACATAACCTATCTTCGAATCAAACTATCTTCGATAGCCGCGAGCCGTAGCAGGTATCTGTTCAATCAGATAGATAAGCTGCGTTCTTGTAGGTCCCGTTTGTAACTGTGACCGATTAGATTGGCCAGCAAAAAAGACACTGTTCTCTGCTGAAAATCACTGCCCGGTGGTTCGGAACCCACCTAAAACTGTAGGTCCAACTCATAAATCACCATCATCCAACTCATTACCCACGCACAGGTCTCAGACCTATGTGGGCTTCATCCAAAAAAAAAAAAAAAAAAAAAAAAATATCGATTTCAACAACAACAACTACAACAACTATTTCACAGCTGAAGCAGAGTAGCCAACCTATTTTTGAATGCAGAATAGGGAACCTGCGTATTACATGCTCACTATTTTGTGTTGTTAGGTTGCAAATTTGGAGTGCGGAAAAGTACATTCCCGCACTGCAATTTACTTTCCCGCACTGGTGCAGGAATAGACTATTTTGCATGCTACAGTTAGTGCAAAAATAGGCACTTTTTCGGGTCACTGTTGGAAAAAATAATTATCACTCATATTGAAAATTTCAGTGTAAATGATTCCTCATACTTTGTTTAGCTGATGAGGAACACGAGTCTGAGGCCCGTATTAATGAACATACCTCAAGTCTTCCTCAACTCACCGGATACTTGAAAATCATTCACTCAAAATGCTTATCCCTAAGGATGCCCCAAGGTAGGTTTATAAATACGATATTGAGACTTGTGCGTGAGTAATGAGGTGAATAATGACACAAAATAAGCCACGCTGAACGGGAATCGCACCTGTGAAGTACTAACTTCAAAGTTTCAGCAGTCGTGTGTTCGAATCCCGCTCCTCCGTCTGGCATCTATGTGTTATCATTCACATCATTACCCACGCACAAGTCTCGGACTAATGTGGGCATCAGCAATAAAATAAAACCAACTACAACACAAAACCCAAATGCCATACTACACGCAAAAACATACAAGACAGAATTAACGAACATGCTATTGTTCCCAAAATACTACACCCGACAAAATTCTACTAAACTTCTGATATCATGAGTAATAAGCAATTCCCATTGGAGCAGAATGATTGAGATCGAAACTACTAGATTGAACTTACGATCTCAAATTATGATTTGATTTTCATACCGAGTGAAGTTTTTTGAATGCTCATCATTAGTTCTTGTAGGAGTCTCAAGGCAGCCATTGTTAAAGATTTATGTAGTAAATTGAAGTAGCTAATGTTCTTCTGCCAAAGTGATGATACCTTCTTGCTAAGGGACAATTTTTTCTACCAAACCAACTTTTCTTTACCCAGTTTCGAAGAAAATTCTTTAATAACTGAAAAAATACCAAACCAATAAGATTTCCACAAAACAAAAATTGATTTAAAAAGTAGCTTTGAAAGTGAAATAATTGCTACTAAATTTCGTATAAAAGCATTTAATACAGAAATTTATAAGTACAAACTATACAAATTGTTAACAAGAATCATTAACAAATGGACGAAATTCTGGAAGACAATTTAAGAAGTATGATAATTACAAAAATTGTTTACAGTTATTTTATAGATACAATGGCATCATTTCAAGAATATGGCTAAATTTTTTTGAAACATCAAACAAGACAACTATTTCAAATGAAAAAAAAATAATAAACTCTCAGTAGATATACATAACAATAATAGATTCCTGTTTTGGTTATGGCAACAGATGTAGTAAATGAAGAAATGCTATAACATAAAAATGCATGCACAAGTTATAGTTGATTTTTAAAAACCATGTCAAAAACAAACCCAAAATTAGAGAACATTGATAATCTATTAATTTATACCTACTACTATGTGACAGCACAAGAAACAACCCTGTTTTTTCCTATTAGCAAAATAGATCGTTAACAAAAACCATAAACCTTCCTTCTTAGCCAGTGTTGTTTAAACGCCACAGTAAAAACGTGTTTCTATTGGCGAATGTTTCATAACAAATTAATTATGGAACCTACAATAAAAATTTAATCTGAGTTTAAATTTATTGATTTGTGTATCTGTTACAGCTCAGGTTGAGCTGAGTAAACAAGTTTTGTGATTACTGTATTTTATCTGTTATCCCACAAGTCAACAACAAAACCTCAGCGTTCACTGTAATTTTTCCAAAGTAAAAATTAATATCTTATAAACCTTAATTATATACGTGCCAAGTAAAAACTTCTGGCACTTCCATTATGGCGTTATATATTTAAAAATCAGTCTTTAGAAGCACAATACAGTTTTGATTGGAATATTACTCAAAAATATAAACTAGAAGGTAGCACAATTTAAATGAAGAGAGCTTGTATCAATAACTGTTTTCTTACCTATTCTAATAATATAAGGTCTCGCTTATTTCTTATAATCGCAGTTTTGTTAGATATTCACCCCATTTTAGCTGAAATAGCAAAGATAAACTTAATTTTCATTAAAAATTCATGACAATTTATTTTACATAATAATATACACAACATTTTTCAAAAAGAAATAAAAAAAGGATTCCAATATTACCACCAAATTTATAATACCTACCAATATATTCAGTGAACATTAACTACATAGAAATTTAACAATGAGTGTAGGTAATGATCAAAAGAATTCAATTGGAATACTTATTTAAAAAATCTTGAATTCAAAAACTGCGGAGTTAAATGAAAATATAATTCAATACGATTGAAAGAGACTAGATTCACAACTACCATTAATTTAAAAATTCGAGAAATAATTTCATTTTTAATTAAATAGAATTTTAAAGTTAGATAATAATAGTAATTAAGTCTTATTACTAATGTGATGTAGTATCTACTTATACCTTGTATAAATTAACTTTGTTTGAGAGTAATTTGATTACATCACTATAGAAAATAAAGTTTTAAAGATATAAAAAGTCAGTTTTACTATAAGAAACTCGCAAGTATCCAACTGACTCTTGCTTACTACTTGAGCAATACATGTTTAATCTTGTATCAATTATACAATATAATTATAATTGTTTTGAATATAACGTTTAGAATGCTATGTATAACGTAATTTAATGCGACGATTTAGGGAGACACCCTACGGGACAGAAAAAGCGCAACAAAAGCGCGTGGTCTACATTTCCAAGGTTATCTTATCGGCGACACTGTATGGACCGAAATTCAGCGCCGACAGACGAGTTGTGAAGCAGAGGCAGAATTTACGTACAGTGACTGTAAATTTACACTGATGCGACCCACGCGGCTATATGAAGAACTAGTCATTCTACCTATGACAAAGTATATTCTTCTTTCATGTCTGGAGGTACCAAATCAAATATGCTTCCAATTCAGCCAGCAGAGGCAGAATTTATGTACAGTCACTATAAATTTACGCCTACCGATGCGACCCACGCGACTATACGAAGAACTAGTCATTCTACCTATGACAAAGTATATTCTTCTTTCGAGTCTGGAAGTACCAACTCAAATATTATTTAAATTCAGCCAAAAAATTCTGCTTGTAGATAGAAAAAATCGGCGCGTTTTTTCTGCTGCGTTTCTGTCACGCTCTTTTTTGTCCGTATAGGGTGTTACCCTCAAGTTTCAGTTTCCTAGAAGGCGGATTTGGACTAAATGGACAGCGGACAGGGCCGAATACACTACAATATACAAACTCGATTTGCTATGTGGTAATATATTCGATTTTGCAATTCTTACGCTTTTCAAACAAATATCTTTGAGCAAATATCTCGAAAATATATTGAGAGTTAGCACGATATTACACCTGAATCAGAGAGATGAGAAAATATAGTCTAAAAATATTATATAAATATTTTCGAACATTAACAATTTTGTTTGACTTTTTGATAAAACGTAATTTCTTGCACTTGGAAATCATATCTATGATAATAATACTTTAGAAACAATAACGGTCAAATTAAATTTCATTCAAACACACCTTTTTATAATCAATTTATCAATTTCTGATTTTTATGTATTTTATAGCATGAAAAATATTATAGTTATGTAATACAACATTGGATTTTTTTTAAATGCCACAGCCATTCATTTAGGCACCCCTTAATTAACTATGGACGGGCTCTTTTTTTTAAACTAACAAATAACAATTAATTTAATATAAATCTATATATTACAGTAAAGAGGAGCAATTTACACTCTACATTCAATTTTAAACGATTTAATACTTAATTGTCACTTGGGCTCACCGGTTGTACGCTCCAGCTTTGTGAACCATCTGAAAAATAAACAACTGTTAATGATAATTACACTTTTTAATGATTGGAGCAATCTTACTGTTAAGGTAGATTCACACACATCAGTCACGGCGCGTCTCAGTTCCGAGCTATCCGTCTTGTCACAGTCATAAAATATATCTTATCTGAGTTTTGGTTACGCTGTCCACACTCGTCCGGCGCCGACCCGTCAGGTGACTGATTGTTACCGTGACTGCAGCGAGACGGAACTGTGACTGAGACGTGCCGTAACTGATGTGTGTGACCTACCTTTAGGCAGTCCGCATTAAAAGCGTTCGCCAAGCGTAGAGTCACTAATACTCAGCCAATGGGATCTATTTATTTACGACGCCTAGTGCCTGAGACTACTAGAGTGACTCCACATGAAGTCACTGTCCGCTTGTCGTCTTCAACTTTTGTATGACGTGGGCACTCGAGATTACTTCCTGATCTGCATTTATACTAAATGTTCATCGATATCGACACATCACTTGACTTAGCCTTGCTTTTTTAGACAATTTTAGGTCCTATGTTCTATATTTTGATACATTATATTCATATCAATATACCGCTTCCACACTAACTAAGCAAGCGAGGTTAGGTCGATAGCGATACATCAGTATCGATGTACATTTGATAACAACTGCATGTCAGGGCCAAGGTTAATAGATAAAAGGTTGAACGTTCGATAGTTGTTTTTAAATCCGACAGAGGATTTCTTCATGGATGACGTCACTTGAATCAGTTCTCCAGAATCAATTTCCCAGCTGGGAGAGATGCTTTGTAAATGGGCCTCTCCCAGCTAGTAAAATCAACAGGTCTTGTCTACCTCTGCATGAATTTAGTGCATGAATTGGATTTATAATAAAAACTAGTGTGTTATTCATATCCTTTCAAAAGAAAATTGCGATTTCTAGCTTCCTTCCAGAGGAAAAGTATTTTCTGTGTTTTTTTCATTAGTTATAAGAGATTGAATACATATCTCCCATAACAGAGCATGTTAAAAATCTGAAAAACTGTATCACGTGATGTCATCCATGAAGCAATCCCCTGCCGGATTTAGAAAGAACTAACGACCGTTCAACCTTTTATCTATTAACCTTGTGTCAGGGCCTAATCTATTGTGTTGCCGGGAATTATTTCAATATTAAATATCTAATGTTACGAAAACGAGAATCGTTGGGTATTTTTAGCTTTAATTTAGTTTAGTATGTTATAACTTCAAATCTCTACACATAAAATGACGAACGCATAACGACTCTCATGCGAATGTGTTACAAAATAATTTGATATAATTATTGTCAATTTTAATCATCGAACATAATAGTAATTATTTTTACCATTTCACACCAATATTAGCTAATGGCAGACATTATTTATACGAGGAAATTATAAATCCGCTCAGGGGACTGGAGCATGCATTCGAAGTTATTAGAATTGCACAACTATCCATCAATTGAGCAATGGGAAGTAACTAATTCGAAAGCGTGTCCCAGTCGAGTTAGTATATTCACCATTTTCACATATAATTACTGCAAGTCGCTAATATTAGTGTGAAAATTAAATTTAACGTCGAACTTTTGGAAGTGATAGCCGAGTGCCAAAGCAGGTATCTGTTCAATCAAAGATAAGCTAAGAAACAACTGGGCCATCTTTGTAAGGGTGGCCGATTGGATTGGCCAGCAAAAAAGACTCGGTTCTCTGCTGTAAAACCACTTCCCAGTTGTTCGGCGCCCACCTAAAACTGTAGGTCCAACTCATCAATCACCATCATCCAATTCATTACCCACGCACAGGTCTCAGACCTATGTTGGCTTCATCCTTCGAAAAAACTTCGTGATGGATCAGGAAATTCAAGGCTTCTATTTGTTCTGATCTACTATTGTCTTTGGTAATTAGGATTTGTAATTCTTAATATGAAACTATAAGCTAAAAGTGGAAAAAGTAAGTAGGTGTTTAAAAAGACTTACTGGCCGATAGTTACAAACTGGTCATTGCTGGCGGTCGGGCGTACGCTTTGGGTATAAAGCCATTCTTACGAGTTTTAGGGGCATAAACCCAGAGCCAGCCGTCAACTGGCTGTTTGCTGAGGTCAGCATAAACCCAATCCCCCCTCCTCACAGTCAGATCATCTGGTGCTTGAGCCTAAAATTATAAAAGAAAATTTTGGAAAAAACAAAAATAAACATTTTCAATATTCAAAGAATTTAATAAAAAATTTTTAAAAATTTGAATTTATTCTAGATATTTAAATTAAAAACTGGAATGATTAGTCGCTCATCGAGCGCGGAGTCAGAGCGGTCTTCAAGTCACGGGCGCTCGGGACTGCACTCGAGTGGGTGCCCGGCAACTATGACATAACGTTATCTGATTTATTATCACTTATATTAGGTGGGAACCCGCGTTAAACTGTAAATCTACTATCCATAACATAACTTCATCATCATTCACTTCATTACAAGTCTCAGATTCATGTAGGAGACATCAGCAAGAAAAATAAACTGGAACTAGGTCCTAAACCTAGTCCTAGGTACCTAGGACTAGGTTTTAGGACTTGGGAAATACACCTTTAGTCTAGGTTTTAGGACTCAAACCTTTAGTCCTAGGTACTAAAAATAAACCAACTAGGTCTAGAAACACACATTATTGCTCAAGCAGCCATAAACAATTACATCTAAATAGAATAGTTTATTAACTTTAGGATATCACAACGGGATGCATAGGCACGTCAAAATTCATAAATAACAATATAAAAACATAGTAAACAGTCAATATTAGTACATAAAACACAAATAAATTATAAAAAGAAACCCATATTTGAAATCATGTGCTTTCCAGCTATGCACACATAAACTCTTTATTTATTTAAAAAAAAATTACCATAAAGAGCAAGCACATTTTTTATTTCCAGCTACATTTCAAGTGGCATCTTTCATAAAATCTGCCTGCCATGTGTACCAGACCCCTCTCACTCATTTGCAATAAATCGCATTCATTACAATACCATCAAGGTATTAAAACATTTATTTGTTTGTTTTAATAATATTATATATTATTTTAATATTATGATAATATTACGTACGAAATGTTTCTAGTATTTGAGTATTTTTTGAAATCATGTTAAAATGATAATAAGATAAAAATGTAATAATAATGGTTTGTGCCTAATTTTAGTAAAAAAAAACTCATAAAGTTTATTGATTGTCTAGTTTGATTGAATGTTTGGTTTTGTTCAGGATTGTTAATTTTTTTCCAACGTAAAGTACTGTATTGTAAACGTTGAGTATGAATTTATTTTAGCTGGTAACTCCCATAAAGAAATCTCTCGGGAGTACCTAATTTCTTAGAATATCTCATTTATTTTGTGTAAGTTTAAAATTTAGTATTTATAATCAATGTAATTGTAAATGAAATTCTGAGAAATAAATTATTATTATTATTATTATTATTATAAGATCTTATATTATAAGATAAGTATAGCCATGGATAGTATTTTAGGCAGGGGCTGACAGAGGGGAGGTAAACGGAACTTTTAAAGAACACTAAAAATAACTAATTTTATATGTGTCACATTATGGGGACACACTTTTTTAAATGATCCCATTTCAGTTGGTACCCTTCTACGAGTTAAAGTAGTACGTATAATTTTCAATAAAAGGGAAATTTTTTCTTCATTTTGACACAATAATTCAAAATCATTCCCTTCTTCATTCTATGATTGATTGATAAATTTATTGTTTTAATCTTACCTTGTAGTCATAGAGCATGACAAGCTCGGTTCCATGATAGCGAAGATCATCGTTGGCTGATGCATTCAAATGATGGGCATTGCCTGAATTATTATGATTGTTCAAGCTCACGTTTTGATTATTGTTATTGTTGTTATTATTATTCATTTGATTCAGATGTCCTGCAATAAAAGTATAATAATTAATAAGAGAAGGAAATAAAAGTATAATAATTAATAAGAGAAGGAAGAATAAAGAATAAGACAAGGAAGGAGACAAGATAAAGTTTTACAAAGCAATGGGCATACCCACATTATTATACACAAACATGGGTGAAGAAACATGGGCAAGCAAAAAGAAAACTTTAAACAAATTACAAGCAGAAGAGATGCGTTTCCTCCTGAGAGTGAAAGGTTGTTGCAAATGGTTGGACAGAATCCGCTATGATGAAATCAGCAATAGTTGGGCATTTCATCGTTGGCTCAAGAGCTGGAGAAAAATAAATTAAAATGGAACGAATCCGGAAAAATAGAAACCCTAAAGCTGCTATGAGGTTGCCATAAGCCTTACCATAAGCCTTATGGTAAAAGAGATATCAGTAGACCTTGTAAAACAGGGGTTCTCAACCTTTCAGGCCCTGTGCCTCCCCTAGTACACTGACATTTCGTTACGCCTCCCCTCTACTATCATCACCTGGTCAACACAGTTAGTAGAATTTCAATTTGTAACTAAAGCGAGATATGAGTTAGGATAAAGGTTAGATTTGCAGGTTTTAAAATGAAATATTTGATAACTTCCTACAAAATGATCAATATTGACTCAATTTTTCAAACAATGAAGTGTCACAATAAATTTTGACTATTGAATATTGACTATCTTATTTTGACTATTTTGAATATTGACTCAAGTTTTCTAACAATGAATTGTCACAATGAATTTTTAGTAACAATGAAGTGAACTATATTCAGACGGAATATACCAGGCAGAATAGCGGGAATCGACATCATTTAACACGTTCGATTTCACTCGAAGAGTTCTTCACACACACTCTATTGCCTATGTGGGGGACTTTCTTCGAAATTTATTGTACATTTGAGCCTATTTTTCCATGAAGTAAATAAATAAAAATCGATAAACCAAAAATAAATATAAAATTTTAAAAAGATTTTAAAAAGACACTATTATATCAATCAATGCTTGAATGGAGATAAAGGACAAAGCAGCTAAGCGTATTACCAACCTGCATCACACAACGCAATATTGTACGACATTGTACATTGGTATATTGACTATTATTATCATGGAGTTTATTTTCTCCAACTTATGAAATATAAAAGCAGCCACGAATCTGGGTTGATTACAGTTTTTTTTTTCAATTATTCTGGTACACTAACGCCTTCCTCGAAAATCTTCTACACCCCCCCCCCCCCCCAAGGTTGAGAACCCCTGTCGTAAAAGATGGTAAATGTTTTACCCTTTGAAATCGTAACAAGTGTATACAGCTAATCCTAGAATGAAGGAAAAGAATGAAAAAGAGGAAACATTATACGTGATTAGAGAGTATGAGCAGAATACGTTTACGATAATACTAATGCTAACCTGAACACTCTTTGCGTCTGCCTGCTCAAAAGCATCTTGCTTTTAGAGCGTGCAGTAGCAAAGAAGACCGCATTTATGAACGTTTCTTAAATTCGCTCTTATTAAATTAGAATTATTTTCAGCGGAAAGATCCTTGAGCACCAAGAATCACTGGGATTTGGAACTTTGTAATCACTGAGTTTGGGAAAATAGCATCCCTGAAGATGGGACCCTGAAAATCCCTGAGATTTAGAGCCCAGTAAATCCCTGAGACTTGCAACACTGTAAATAATTTTTGTTTGAATTACCTAACACATGCGCCTTACCTAAAACATGATGTAACACAAGCGCCTTACCTTGTATGACATCAGCAGGATAGACAAATCCACTAGGGACAAATCCCTCCTGTCCATCAGAGCGAACAATCCAATACCAATCGGGGTCCTCTCTGTTTAGCACAGTCACAAACTCTCCTCGTTCAACACTCACGTCATTTTCGTCGCCAGCAATAAATGTATAAAGTACAATAAACCTCCCAGACGGATCCTAGGAAAATAAAGAGAAAAAAAAAATACACTGAGAAAATGAGAAATAACAAAAACAGTGAATTTTCATCACAATTCATTAAATACGAATATTCAAAAAGGAGTAAATTTCCAACATTCATTTCTTTTAATTTACAAAAGATAAGACTCATAGAAAGAGGGAAGTTTATAAATCAGTTGCTATGTCTGTTCTATCAAGTTTCTGTTGTGAGAAAGAATTGGCCTCACATCCTGAAATGCTCAACAATATTCCAGTGTTTTTTGATATTGTTCAGCAAGCCGATGATGATGATGATGATTTTGATGATTATTTGAACAGTCTTGGAAGACGTTTCAATCATGGCCGCATTGAAGCTGCTGTAGTAATATAATGACGTCACCACAAGATCCATCATTTTTTTATTTGGAGCCAACAAAAGTCCAGATCATGAGCTAGAAAAAATCATCATTCCTCAACCAACGGTATGGCATGTTGTGGAACATCAGCAAAAACGTAGAAGCCAATCTTACTGTTTGTCAAAACATTTTTTTTTTCGTAGGATGAAGCCCACATAGGTCTGAGACCTGTATGATGGTGATTGATGAGTTGGACCTACAGTTTTAGGTGGGTTCCGTACCACCGGGAAGTGATTTTACAGCAGAGAACAGTCTTTTTTGCTGACCAATCCAATCGGTCACCCTTACAAAGAGCGCCCAGGTGTTTCGTAGCTTATCTCTTATTGAACAGATACCTGCTACGGCACTCGGCTATCACTTCCCCCCTGATAGGCATAAAAATTTGTAATTGATATGCAATTGGCCGCTTAGCGCAGTTGGTTGGGGCGTCGCAACTTCAGCTTGCTGTCGTTCAAGTGGTCGTGGGTTCGAATCCCGCTCCACCGTCAGGCATTTATGTGTAATCATTCACCTCATTACCCACGCACAAGTCTTGGACTCATGTGGGCATCATCAGCAATAAAAAAAAATTACTAATTTTGCTAATAGCAGCACACACAATGATAGTTCCTGTTGTGTTGATGCCATTGTACTAAAAACAATAGCGCCAATGTGACCGTGATTAGAATTCAACTCAAGCTGTTTATAGTAGTTTAAGCAACGATTTTATTTTGACCCTTATAAAGGCACGAGTTAGATGTAAGTTATAACACGAGCGAATGCGAGTGTTATAAATATCTCACGAGTGCCTTAATGGCCAAATAAAATCGTTGCATACACTATTTTATCTACGACCACTAGTATACATTTAATTAAAACAATTTCATTTTACCTGTGACGGTCAGAGATACCTAACCTCTCATCTCAAATATGAGAAGTTATAGTAGATTGTTAGGTTAAAGTAGCTGGTGTAGCAGTTTGATGAAATCAGCTGATAGTTTCACAATATTGAATTACGATATTGATTCCATCAAAAATGCTTCTGATTGGTCCAGAACCCGTGTTATAATGTAGAACCTGTACTATAATGAGCTCTTTATGCAACGGGTCTCAAAAAGCATTTCGAAAAGACAGCTGTTTAGGCATCAATTGTGAAACTGTAATGTATACATTATGACATGGTCGTAGATAAAATGTTTTAAGATTTTCAACTTTGTGTGAACGTTTGAATTGTTTATCTTTTTTACTTTGGGAAGAAAAAATGTATGAAATCTTTCCTTATGTTTGAATAGCCCGATATATCAATAGCTTTGATGACGGCTTTGAAATAACTGGATATATAGGTGAGAAATATAATCGACTGAAAGCAAAGAAGATAGCATACAAAATCTGTTTAAGTTCTATAAAAAAACTGACACGGTGAATAATACCTTGAAAAATGGATGCACATCTGGTTGTAATGAGGAAGCACTGTGAAGCGAGGCCTGTGAACTGGCAATATTCAATGCCGGCTGAGGACCACCGGTAGCTACATTTTTACCATAGCTTTCACAGTCAGAGACATCTGAAAAATATAGAAAAACAGAATATATTACATTCAAATTATTACTGAATTAATTTTTTAATTGAGTTGTAAAAATACATGTAATCTTATAGCTTCGAGTTCAATAATTTAGCCTTATTTTAGAGAGAGAGAGAGAGAGATTGATTGATTACTTTATTCATACAAATAATGATTCAACAGTTACAAGTATAAAATACAATATAAAATAGGCATCGCCAAGTATTATTACATAGAATATTATCAGTCACTTATTATAAAAACATGAAATTACGACTGAAAAAGAGATTATAAAAACTTGGTGATGCATTTGCATGAAAAGGCGAAGTTAGGAAAGATGGCCCTCTCTTACACTTAACCTATAAATTCTACCTGATAAAATGTTTCACACATTATGAAATTTAATTAATTTTACTGACAATAAATATAGAATGTACTAGTAAAGGAAGTAAAAACAAAACATTATTGATGAAATGGTTATATAGTGACAGTAAAATCAAACTAAAATAATTCTCAGTGTATTTTTTCTTTATTTTTCTAAGATCTGTCTGGGAGGTTTATTGTACTTTATACATTTGCTGGCGACCAAAATGACGTGAGTGTTGAACGAGGAGAATCAACATAGAGATAATGGATAAAAGATAATAAAAGGATAGAAAACTATTAGAAAAATTATGATTACAAGATAATATTATACTAGATTATAATTAGTAATTTAGTAATCTATTGGTAGTTTAAAAGGTATAATATTGAAATATAATGGATAAAGTAACACACACACACAGAGAGAGAGAGATTGATTGATTGATTGATTTCTTTATTCATGCAAATAATAGTTGGACAGTTACTAGTATAAAATACAATATATAGGCATCACCAAGTATTATTACATGAAACATTATCAGTTACTTATTACATAAACTTTTTAACTATATACAAACATGAAATTATTACTGAAAATGATATTAATATGATATATAGGAAAAAAAAGGAAAAAAGCTTGGTGATACATTTGTATGAAAAGGCGAAGTTAGGGACGGTGTCCCTCTCTTACACTTAACCTATTAAGGGAGAGAGAGAGAGAGAGAGAGAGAGAGTGTGTGTCAGCGCGTGAGCTAGGAGAAAGCGCCGGCGGCAGCTGCTGGCGCCAATAAAACTGAGTAATCACTCTGCATTTCAATTTTTTCCACATGTGATTTGAGTCGACCGCCATTCTAGAATTAATATCGGAACTGAAAAGTATTACCTCCAGCTCTGGCATCAGTGTTGATGTCCACTTCGACTTCAGTTCCAGTTGCAGTGTTGCGCCTTTCTCGGGGAAGTTTCTTCTTCACATTATTCATAGCCAACTCCCCAAGAGGAGTGTTGTAGGGTGTGCAGTACGAGTGGGGAATAAAGCCTTCCTGCCTACTATCAGCTGCTATCACGTAAACCCAGTCATTTTCTCTATACAAAATGTTCACAACCTGCCAACAATACAATAATTGACTTAATAATAAAGAATAACAAACTATATGTAACACTAATCATACAAATTATGATGTTTTTTTATAGATTACGTCTTGGAAACTCCAGTTAAGGAGTATACGACAGATCAACCATAATTATACTATCTTATACACTAGCTACCATAATTACTATATCAATTAGTTGATGTGAGGCTTAATTTTGATATGAAAGGAACTCTTGTACACTATAAAAAGCTTTATCAACTAATATTTTTTCAATTTTTTTTTAAATATTTCTATATTTTGGAGTCTTTTTAAAAACAGCGGTAGCTTGTTGTAGAATTTCCTACCAATATTACTAGGTTTTTGTTTGAATAAGCTACTATTGTGACTCACCAAGTGATAATCTCCTCGGCTTCTTGTACTGTATTATAATCGTGTACGTCAAATATAATTATGGTATATAGTTTAGAAGTAGTCAACCACTAACAATAGTTGTGCCGAATCCAATCATTTTACATTGAGACCTGACAAGGCTGTATTGAAATCGTGCTGTTGTCCGTCCGTCATTGACAAATCTCTTGAAAGGAAGATTATACTCTTAAAACTTGGTATAGAGCTTCCTCGTAGTCCAAGTGAGGGCCACATTATTTTTGGGCTTGAGGAGTGAAAAATAATTATAATGAAAAGCCAATCGACAGTATAGGTCAAAGGTTATGTAGGTCAAAGCATTACCAGCTAGTTTTCCTCAAATACAGTACAAACAAAAATTTGAAGCATATAAAGGTTGCTCACCCCAATTATTATCTTTAGTTTTACAGTGCGAACGTTCCCGTTGTAACTTTATGTGTGGAGACCTTTTTTAAATTGTAAATCATCAAATTTAAACGAGAAATAAGAAGTTCTATATAACAATTTTAAATTAAGAAGAAACAAAAGCTATTCACATTGATTGTATTTTAGTTAAATGAATAAATAAATTAATTAATAATAATAAATTGTGAGAACTGCGTATGTGCATATTTGTGAATCGGGAAACATAATTATGTAATGTTTATAGAAATTATAAAAGTTTAATGGTGCATACGCCTATCAGCACAATTCAATCCGTATCAGCATCGGGTCCTTAGATACTCCGCTGTATCGGTTTATTAATTCAACAATCAAAATAAATACATTCTTTTCGGAGGATGAAGCCCACATAGGTCTGAAACCTGTGCGTGGATAATAAATTGGATGATGGTGATTGATGAGTTGGACCTACAGTTTTAAGAGAGTTTCGAACCACCGGGAAGTGATTTTACAGCGGAGAACAGAGTCTTTTTTGCTGGCCAATCCAAACGGTCACCCTTACTAAGATGGCCCAGGAGTTTGTAGCTTATCTCTGATTGAACAGATACCTGCTACGGCACTCGGCTATCACTTCCCTTTTATCTGTTTATGATGAACCTCAAACGTAAAAGCATGAACTCCTCACAACTACTTGTTTACACTTAAAAACAATTATCAATTTAGGAATAAGAAGCACGCACATCAGTGTTTACAGAAGAGTCTTGAACGTATCACTTCCCAATATGTCTTAAGTTAGTCAGCTCTGTGAGGAAAGCAATCGCAACCCACCCCATTCCGCGTTAGCTTAGTTTGCGCTTGAAAGATACAACTGTTTTAATGGTTTTTATAATTTTAATTTTTTATATCGCTTTAATGATAGTTATTTTGAAGCGGTGAAATATAATATATTTACCTGTCCCCGTTTGACTTCTAATTCATCATCAACGCATGGAGTGAAGTCATGCAACACAACCATTTTGCTGTCCGGAGAGAGTCCATTTTCTTTTTCAATGCCCACTCTCACTAGTGTTTCAATTGACGCACTTCCTGTGATGCGGCCCATGCCCACCATATCTTTTTCTAACTCTCCTCCACCGCCTGTAGACAATTAAAACTCATTTTTTAAATCAATTTATGAAAAATTTCAATCATAATTTTACGGCTTTTCAAGTCACCGTTGAGCTGAGGACATCTAATAATAATAATAATAATAATAATAATAATAATAATAATATTTATTCAATACAGCATAAGTGCAAAGAACCTATGCAATTGAATATCGTCCCATGTATGAATTTATTACACACATAATGTCGTACACATATCACTCAAGAGATGTATCATACTTAACTAAGTATTCTATCGTTTTTTTTTTAAATCTATCATGATGTATAAAATAGTTCTTATAGCAAATCATCATTAAAAAATTCGTCAGTGCTGTAGTAGCACCTGTCAACAAGAAATCGATATAAATCTTTTTTGAATGTCCCGGTTCTATAGTCCAGATAATTGGGAAGACCATTGAGGAACTTCACACCTGCATAGCTGGGCTTTTTCTCAAATAGGGCAAGCCTATGAGGCGCTACACTCAGGTTGCCTCTATACCTTGTATTATGGCTATGCACATCTGCATTTGTTGTGAAGCTACCAATGTTCCTCACCACTAAAAGAACCACCCTGTAAATAAAAATACATGGTACTGTCATTAT
The DNA here is from genome assembly GCA_948455865.1 of Conomelus anceps. Classification (NCBI taxonomy): domain Eukaryota; kingdom Metazoa; phylum Arthropoda; class Insecta; order Hemiptera; family Delphacidae; genus Conomelus; species Conomelus anceps. The sequence continues at coordinate 39,866,523 of OX418226.1, forward strand.
ACCTAGTCTTTTGAAAGCATCACGACAAGGATGGTTGAAACTCAACCCTGCCAAGTATCTAACAGCTCTCTTCTGCAGAATAAAAATCTTTTTAATGTTTTGTTGCGATGTGCTACCCCAGAGTTCTATACCATACGCTATGTGGGAGTAAATGAGGGCAAAGTATAGCGATCTTCCTGTTTCACTGGGTACGTACTTAATAATGTTTCGTAGAACAAAAAGATTACTACTGATACGGTTTGCCAGTCTGTCAACATGGGCATCCCAGGAAAGGTCCTTATCAACTATCAAGCCTAGTAAATTCGCCTCTTCTACATTTTCAACAATGGACTTGCCTATGCTTATCACTGGTTCAAAAATATGTTGTTTGCAGTCAAATTGGATGCATTTACTTTTTTTTGGGTTAACTGACAAAAATGAATCATTATAGTACTGTACAACTGAATTTGTGAGAAGATTTGCACTAATCTCGAGATCATCAAGGGAGCCACTGTTGAACACTAGTGTTGTGTCATCTGCATACAAGGTAATATTCTTCCCCATTGGGATTGAGGATTGCAAATTGTTGGTGTATAAAACAAAAAGAAGTGGGCCCAAAATAGACCCCTGTGGAACACCTCTAGTAATCCTAAGACGTATTGATTCAGCAACATGAAACCCAGAATCAACTGTTACATACTGAAGTCTATCCGTCAGATATGATTTAATTAACCTGCGCCCCATGCCTATGATTCCAACATTTGCAATCCTTTCAATAAGAGTATCAACATCAACACTATCAAACGCCTTGGATAAGTCCAAAAATGCACCAATGACAAACTTCTCCTTATCAATCTGATCAATAATATTCTCAATAACAGCCACTGCAGCAGACACAGTTGATCTACCCTTCACAAAACCATTTTGGCAAGAGGATATCAACCCAAACTGTTCCAAATGATTCATTATTCTGCAATAGATCAACTTCTCAAATATCTTTGATAATGCTGACAAAATAGAAATAGGCCTATAATTATTTATGTCTGTTCTCATACCATTCTTAAACAGTGGTATAACTTTAGCAATTTTTAACAAATCTGGAAATACACCTTTTTGAAATGCATTATTTATTATAAAAACTAGTGGTTCAACTATCTCATTGCTACATTCTTTAATTACTCTCATCGGAATACCATCAAAACCAACACTATTTTTCATTTTCAGAATCTTTATTATAGAAAGAACTTCGTTTTTGTCAGTTGGGAAGAAAAATAGGCTATCATTGTCACAGTTGGATCCATCAGAGGATATAGTGTCATCTATTTGTGGGCTTGGTTTAAGAGGAGCATCAAGTGTGGGAGCCATTGTTATAAAAAATTTATTAAAGGAATCAGCAATCTGCTTGGAATCTGACAAAATTCTACCGTTTTGTTCCAGCTCTATGTTTGTTTGAATTATTCTATTCTTTCCTCTAAATTCGTTTATAACCTCCCAGCTTCTTTTAGATTTATTTGAAGAATGCATAATTGAATCACCGATATATTGTTTTTTGGCTTGTATAACTTTATTTTCATACATCTGTTGAATATGTTTTAATAACTCCCTGTCAACAATCACACCATTTTCAATATTGAGTTTAGCCAGTTTTAATAGATTTCTTAATTGGATAATTTCATTGGTAATCCATTCACCGCTGTGTTTATTTTTTTTATTAGTTCTTCTTCGTTGAAGTCTTAAAGGGCAGTTTCTGCCCAGATGCTTGAGAAAAACATCATGAAAACCCACAAATTGTTCGTTCACATCTGACTTATTGTAAACAGAAAACCATGTTTCTCCACTCAGAGAAGTCCTAAGTTTAATTAAATTCTCCGGAGAGCAGTTGAAAATAGGAGTGCTAAAAGTTTCCTGACTATTCTTTGAGCCATTAGCAATATGAGCATATGGAGTAGAAAAAACCTGTGCAGTGTGATCCGACAACAGAGTGTGGACAACCTGAACAACATAAGAATCCACATCCATATTAGTAACTATATTATCGATGGCAGTACTACTTTCTCCAAAAATTCTTGTTGGCTCTTTTATCGTGTAATGTAGGTTAAATTGACTCAAAATATTCACAAAACTTCGATGATCAGAGGAATCATTTAGAACATTTATGTTAAAATCACCAGCCACAATAACCCTAGTAGCACAAGACTGATCAAATATCTTATCAAACAGCATTTCAAGTCCATCAAAAAACGCATTAATATTGCCGCTAGGAGACCTATAAAGACCCACAATAATATACGAATTACCACCGATCTTAAAACCAAAGCCACACATTTCAATATTCTTAGTGAAAGATAAATCGGCAATATCTAATATTGTGAACTTGGAACGAATAATCTCATTTAGAAATCTAAGATTAGCAAATATAGCTACACCTCCTTTTTTCATAGTATCTCTGCAGTAGCTACAGACCAAAAACATATTATTGATAGTAAGTTCACTTATTTCGTATTCTTTTAGACCATGCTCAGTTAATATTAAAATATCAGGCTTTTCTTCTTCAATTAGAGTGTCCAATAGGTTCAACTTACTAATAATTCCATCAATATTTTGATGGATTATTTTCACACAAAACAAGTTTTATAATGTTGTGTGGTGCAGAAATATGGGCAATAGCAATAATCATGGAGATCTATAACAGATCTCGTCTTTGGTAAACTTCTTGAACCAGCTGTTATTCTAGAAAATTGGAAATAAAATACAATATCACCTTACCCCCATCAGTGTTGATGTGCAGCAGTGTAGGAGCGGAAATACAAAATGAAAAAGTATAAATTATTATTGCTGTACAATTAAAATGTACAAGATAATTGAATGAAAATTCTATTTTAAAGGAAGCAAATACCATAATTTATCTTAAATTAATTCTTAGTGGATTAAAGTCAATGCAGTCCTTAGTAAGCCACGTAATTCACCGTAAACACCTTCTGAAAACATCATATGAAAACACCTTCACAGACATGTTCCTCGATTAGAGAGCAATGAATTATGAGCTAGTAGTACCGGTATTGTATTTATAGAGGTATCGGCACATAACTTATCTAAAAACTGTGGCTATTTGGCTTAAACTGTAGTTATATGTTGTAGAAGAGCAAATTAAAGTAAGACAAGGATAATAGACGATGATTTAGTCTATTCTGGAATGAAAGGAGTCTGCAGAGACTGTATCCTTTTGATGGACACACCTAGTTGTTACATTTTGTAGGCAATGCTTAGCTATCGGCAAACCTGGAGCTGATTCTCTCTAGTTGTAGAATTAAAATTCGCTTTGATCAAGTTTCATTTTATCAAATCCATGATGGCAAAATAGCATGTGAGAAATTCAAGAAAAAAGGTGCACCGGACCAATTGAACCGGACTTTGTTGAATTTAGGTTTGTTGTCTTCGGAAAATTAGGTCAAATAATGAATATAATTCTAATTAAAGAAATAATTTATCATCATCTTGTGATGGATAATAATAAATTGAGAACTGACTTTTAATCGAATGAGCCCCATCATGTAATTGGAGTTTCATCAAATTACTGGACAAGAATTTCGGCTACTGAATAATTTTTAGCTGAAGTACAGGCCAAGAAATGTTATTTTAAATATAAATTGAAAATTAACGTCGAATAATTAAGATATCAATAATTATAAGAGTTTTCTGTAGAATGATGGTGCCAAAATAACTTAGGTAAAATGGGATCACTCTACAATCAACAAGTTGAACCAAAAATTCTTTGTGTATCATTTCCCCAACTTTTTTCATGATAGATAAAATCACTATTTAAATTATAAATTGGTCACTTATTACTTACTTTTCTTCTTCTTTCCTCGCCGTATTCTGACAGGACAAAGGAAAGCCATAATAACTAACACTAAAATGCATTATTTTCATCAAAACAATTTTCGGCCATTACCGATTACCCTCTCTGTGTCCTTGAAGGCAACGATTATACCGGTCAGTGATGTCGAAAAACGCCTTGCAAATATTATGAATTTTGCGAGGAAACCCATTATTTATAGTTTTTCAAATCTCAAAATCGCTTTCGGATCGAGAAAAAATCAATAACTGGATGATTATTCCAAAACTTTAGTAGCTGAGAAGAATTTTTATAAACAGAAATAACAGATATTATGGTGGCATAGACTTTCAGGCCGCTATCGCTGGTTGTCTTTGTTTGTTGAGGTTATGTAAATAATGTTGCTCTGTTGGATAGGTTATCCAGCTATCTTCTGATTTGACACATTACACTAAATAATAATATATTATTATTATTGGATAATAATATAATTGCATAATAGGATTCTCAAGTGATTCCGATTATTGTCTGAAATGGATTCAACTGAAATCTCAGCGCCTGGTTCATCATCAGAAACTCAACAAACTGGAAATGAACAAATGTGAGTTTGTATTTTGTTCAATTCAAAACCGAATTGTGGAGATTCTGATACTGTATATAATAACAGATTATCATAGGTGGAATAGGTTGAATTTATTTTATAATAAACATAGGTCCAGGAGCGCTTCGTCACAGAATTAAAGAAGGTGGCAGCTATGCCCATTAATCTACTCATTCAGAAATTTGTAGTTTCATTTTGCATGCAAATTCAACTCATTAGATTCCAGGGGCAAATCCAGAAAGTTTTCTCTGATGGATATCATCTAACAAGTTTATTTCGTGAGGGGGGAGGTCTTTACTCAAATCCCCCTTGGATTCCCTCCTGTTGGAATTTGAGTAGAATTATATGGAAAATCTAAACAAACAAATTAGAATTTTGTAACCATAGAAATTTCTGAGATAGCCAATTTAATGAAATATTGTACATGACAAAAAGTATGTTATTTCATGTTTGAATTGGAATACGCTCATTATTATTATTACTTCTCTATAAACTAATATTAATGACAAAAATTACTTTCGCAGGCTAGTTTCAGTTGTAACCTCATCTGGTGCAAAGGGGGTTTCAGACGCTGATTTGGAAAAAGTGTTCCCCACCCTGACAGCTGAGATGAGAGTGACAATCTTAAATAAACTGATTGCAAAAGTAAGTTGCTTATTTAGCTTCAATTTAAATGTCTATTTTTGTATGTGAACTGAATTACTGCATCCATTTTAATCCATCTCAACTACCAATATGTAATGCTGAAGCATTAATAGATTATTAACTTTTTAAGTGAATTCAACGACTTGCAGTCAAATTTTTATTAAGAATAAGAGCTCTTTTTACTTACTCTGTAGGCCGTTCAGTGAAATACTACTCATTTTTAATAAAAATTTGACTGCAAGTCGTTGAATTCACTTAAAAAGTTAATATTAACAACGCAGTTCGTCATGGAACAAGAAATCCAGGACATTAATAGACATTAAGAGCTCGGCCACTCGCTCAGCTGGTGTAATTTAGCCTCAATTGTGGTGTGAATCTACGACTGCAGTGGCTTTCTATATTAAGGCTTTATTGTATAACCAATTTATATGTGGAACATAATTCTCCCAAAAATATGCAGGATTATTGAAAAAAAGTTGGAATTATTTAGTATTATTTGAATTGGGTTCTTCCAAAGAGATTATTAAATCACGGATTCAAGAGATCCTGGTTTATTTGTATGCTGGATCCTTTAAATGTTTTTTATCAATATCAACTTAGATCTTGTTATCCTATCCTGGATCTCTGATCTAAGGAAACTAATGTATAAGCTCTATCCATGGAAAAAATATACAAGAAATCTGAAAAATAATGTTTGCTTAAAAACGCATGATTTTTCAAAAAAAAAATTAATATTAAAATCTGGCCATACTGTGATAGATTATAGTCGTTGAAGAGAGCTTCAAAAATATTTCATCAGATATTCCTAATTCGCTTCCATTCAAGAGATACAAGAATTTGAAAATTTGCAATAGCCTACTCACCTGTAAAAATGATTACTTCCTAATGTAAAATACCATATTATATTCCATTAACAGCTCTTTGCTGTTATCTGTCGACGAAACTCTAACGCTATAGAATAAGGGATTGAAAAAGGAGAGGAATGAGGAGAAAAATGATGGAGAAGAAGAAAGTTAATGAACAAGAAAGACAATAGAAGAAACAGAAGAAGGAGAAGAATAAAAAGATGAGTAAGAGGAAAATAATAAATTGAACGTATGCAGGAGAAAAACGAGAAGAAAATAAAAATTAAAAATAGAGGAGAATATCACAAAACGAAGTGTCTGGAGTAGAAGACAATGCTGAAAAAGAATAAGGAAGAATGAGAAGAGGAAGAGAAAGAATGGTGGTGAATAAGAAGAAACTAAAAAAGCGGAAGGAGAAGAAGAAGATGGATTAAAGAGGGGAAGAGGATGGAGGAGGAGGAGGAGGAGAAGAGGAAGAGGGATAAGAGAAAAGAGACTATTAAATTACAAGTTGGTTTTAAAGGTACTGACAATTCATCAAAGTGACAAGTAGATTGGAATTATATTTTTAGATGGGCTATCACACATTCTAGAAATCCATATTAAATTGAATCGGGCAACTTGATAGTACTTGCGGGATAAACTTCTTATTAGTAAACTTAAAAATTAGTGTTTAAAGTATTCTTAATCCTAACATTATTTGCATTTCTTTCTTTCTTTCAGGGATTAATCGATCTGTTCAATTCTGGCGGTAATCTAGTTTACAAAATCAAAGACACAAGTCAAGGAGCTGAAAAACTCAAAGGAGCAGACAATGAGGAGAAAGTAGTTTTCAAAATAATAGAAGAAGCCGGCAACAAAGGCATTTGGATCAGAGATATTCGCTTTCGATCCAACCTGATGCCAACTCAGCTCAACAAAATTTTAAAACTACTTGAGGGAAAGAAAATGATCAAGGCTGTCAAATCTGTGGCTGTAAGTGGAATTTACATCAATTTATTCATAGTCATTGCTGAATATTTTTTTCATATTCATAAATTTGTTGATTTTCAATTTATTTGTAGGTTTATTGTGAAACTCATTAATAGAATAGAAGAAATATGTCTCACTTCCACTTTGAGAAGTAAAATTGTAAACCTATGAAGTTAGTTGTGTTTATGGCTATTGGGTTAGGCGGTTTTTTCGAATAATATTATCTGCAGGTTTTGTCAGAAGAAACTACAGGGTTTTCTCGTACAATCAACCAAGTTGATCCATTTTAAATTTGTAAAAACTTAATCCACTTGTAAATTTTATTTCCATTTTATAAATTTCTGATGTTTTCCATGAAATACTTGATGAACAATCTAATATCAAAACTGACACTGTATTTCTATTTAATGTATATTATTTCCACTCACTTCTACTGGAGATACTGGAGGGATGCATTTCACTTCTAAAGAGAAAGCTTCTTCTTAGAAGTGAAATGCATCCCTCCAGCATCTCCAGTAAAAGTGAGTGAAAATCATTATATTGAATAGAAATACAGTGTCAGTTTTGATATTAGTTTATAAATTTCTCATTAATAATGTATGTGCATTCCTTTCATATAATTTATGGTAAAACGTCAAACTTTTAAATTCTTAGTTTACGTGTAAAATCTTGTATCAACAAATTTCTCATGAATAATGTATATGCATTCCTTTCATATAATTTATGGTAAAACGTCAAACTTTTAAATTCTTAGTTTACGTGTAAAATCTTGTATCAACAAATTTCTCATGAATAATGTATGTGCATTCCTTCAATATAATTTATGATAATTTCAATAATATGCTTATTGTACCATGTACGAACTATTCAATGCATTTAACCAAATTAATCCACTTCAACCTTGTAAAAACTTGTTTTTGCATATCAATTTCTTGGTAATTGTACCATAGACGAACCATCCAATATGCATAGTCTATGATTGTACTCTCCAATAGATAGATAGATAGATTGTTTATTTACAATATTATTGTCGCCAGGCTAAAGCCTATTGCAAAAATAACAAACAATTGCAGTACCGTACAACAAAATCTTTTACAAAGTCATACGGTACATGGTAATTGTGCCGCAGATGTTAGCAAATAAAAAATCACTTGAAACTTCACCAAATTGTAGTATTATGTCTCCTGATCACAATTATCAAGTTTTTAAGTGTCGGTCTCAATTATTAATTAATTATTCAATATTGAAAACCTACCTTTCGAACAGAGCCCCAAAATGACTATCTTCAGCAATTAACTTTAATTGAGTGTTTAGAATGCATGAATCTTTGCAACACAATAATTTGCATTTTAATTTATTAATTATTTACTCATGCAATTTATCTACTTAATAATAAAGGCATTTTCAATTTGTTTCAAAATATCATCACTTGATGCATCGCACATAATTATACATAACCTGTAGCCAGCTAGCCACAGCCTGGGTTTTAGGCTTTTGGGCCACAACCTTTTAAATCTAGCCTACACATGTGCGAACATTTCGCGCATGCGCAGAAGCGTAGTCTGCGTGAATGGAACGAAGTGGAATGGAAACTGGAATGGAACTGCATAACCAAACCTTTCCTAACCTGGCTAGATGTGACTGAACCACCTTTAAAATACCTTTAACTATTTAACTTTAAACCTTTTAAATATTTACAGAGGTGGTTCAGTCACATCTAGCCAGGTTAGGAAAGGTTTGGTTATGCATTCCAGTTTCCATTGATGTTATGCTTAAGGTACTATAAATGCTTTTCAGAGCCGTATTTATGTTCAAAAGGTGAGTTTTTAATATTTAATAATTAATTATTTGAGACCGACACTTAAAAACTTGATAATTGTGATCAGGAGACATGATACTACAATTTGGTGAAGTTTCAAGTGATTTTTTATTTGCTAACATCTGCGGCACAATTACCCGGTACATAATAGCATCTGTTATAACAATAAATTAGATACGTTTCTGAATACACTATTATTAAGAAATTTCATGAAAGAAGAAAATTTATCCCTGGATTACTTGCTCAATGACGAACTGCGTCTGTTGAATTGACTGCAAGACGTTAAATGCACCAAAAAAATGAAATTTATAATAATATGAGGTGAAATGACTGTGTAATGATAAGAGAAAAGATAAAAAAGGTATGGAAATTTGTAAAGATGATAAAATAGAGTGAGCGAGCTAATATTGAAAGTTTAAGAGAAACAGCACAAACAGGCTCTGACCTAGCTCAATAATAAATTCATCAACAGAAAATTCTAGAACGGCATCAAATGCCATTCTAAGCAAATGCATATTTAATCGGTTTTGAACAGCTGTAGTTCAGCAAACAGACCTCCAAGTTTTTAAACTAAATTTAATATTTTCGCTCTTTTTCGGTCATTCCCAACAATGCTAAATTTATAATTTATAGTTTTTATAATCAAACAATGTTTTTTTAAAGTGAAATCGTTAGCTTAATGTACTAAAGTGTTGTAGCCTACTGTGTAATGTGGATTGAAGGTTATGTTCTTTGGAAATTCTGACTTTTTAGTCTGTTCATGAATAGTATTTACTTGTATTAAATCAATATATGGCACTTCCTGAAAAACCTACTGGTTTAGGAGGACCTTTGTTGTAATGATACTGTAAATAAATTGATTGATTGATTTAAAAGATTTGCATTTCTAAATGGTAATTAATGTACTCTGGTCGATTATTGTATTCTGATTCAAATGATTGTTTCTTTCTAAGGCAAGCAAAAAGAAAGTTTACATGCTCTTCAACCTGGAGCCGGATAGGACTTTGACGGGTGGCGCTTGGTACTGTGACCAGGATTTTGAGACAGAGTTCGTTGATGTGCTCAACCAGCAATGCTACAGATTCCTCCAGCAGAAAAAGGAAAAGACTATCACCAACAAAGGAGGTCCACTGGCCATTCGTAATGCATCCTATGCCTCGGCCAAGGATGTCTGGAAGTTCATAACAGAACTAGGCATAAGTAAGGTTAGTTTCCTTTTAAAATGTTTACCCAATGCTATTTTCTTCTCTTTTTTTGAGGATGAAACCCACATAGGTCTGAGACCTGTGCGTGGGTAATGAGTTGGATGATTGTGATTTATGAGTTGGACCTACAGTTTTAGGTGGGTTCCGAACCACCGGGAAGTGATTTTCAGCAAAGAACAGTGTCTTTTTTGCTGGCCAATCTAATCGGTCACCGTTACAAACAGGACCTACGAGAACGCAGCTTATCTGTCTGATTGAACAGATACCTGCTACGGCTCGCGGCTATCACTTCCCTTAAACATTCATTATAGAAAATCAAATATTTACCTTAAACTTGCCTCCAATATATAATATACTTCAATTATAATACCCAAAATAAAAAAAATAAATAAATGTTGTAAATTGGTTACAACAAATAAATAAAATAATTTTTCCTTTTCATAAGAACCAAAAATAATCCATTAATCAATAAATTTCATAATTTGTTTCCACACCTATCCCCCATTTTTCCAGTGAAATTAAGTTTTCCTTCCCTAGCTTCTTAGGGAATTTTTCTCCTAAAATGAAAGTCTGCTGAGAAAAAGAATTTCCCAATTATCACAATAACAAGGAAATCCAAGTAAGAAATTCTATATTCTATAACAAGCTACTCCAGTTTCTAAAGAGTCTTGGAAATATCAAAATATAAAAAAAAACAATTGAGAAAATATTGAGTTGAAGCTTTTTATAGTGCACAAAAGTTCCTTTCAGATCAATATTAAGCCTCACATGAGCTAATTTAAATTGTAATTGTTGTAACTAGTGCATAAGAATTGTAATGTTGAAATTGGAATGGTAATATTGTATGTAATTGTTGATGTGACTTGTCTTGTACTCCAAAGGAAAAGAAAAGATACCGTCAAGACGTAATCTTGAAAAACAATCTATATATCTTATATCGAGTGTTTCAAAATATTGACTTATCTTTTTAAAAATCGGGGGTGAGTTAGGCCTTCTAAAGAAAAGGGGGGTGCTATTTTTTGAAAAACTTGTATATACATTTGTTAGTACGAATAAAATTGCATGATAATCGGTCAAGGCGTTTGACCGTAATCGTGGCACAGACAGAAAATATGTCGAATGGTTTAGTTAAGACTGAGACCTCACTACGCCCGGTCAACTAGAATCCTAACAGGTTTCCCCACTTAATTTCAATCATGATATCTAGAACGTGATATAACCTATAAATAGGTTATACATTTGATTTAATAGCTTCTTTTTCTTGTCCCTTTTCTTCTTTTTCTTCTTCTTATTCTCCTCCTTCTCCTTATCCTCCTCCTCTTCCTCATCCTCCCTCTCCACCACCTCCTCCTTTTCTTCCGCGTCCTCCTCCTTCTCCTCTTCTTTCTTCTTGTCCTCATTTTCTTCCACCTCCTCCTCCTTCTTCTCCTTCTCTTCCTCCTCCTCCTCCTCCTCCTCGTTCTCCTTTTCTTCCTCTTCTCCTTCAATTTCTTATTCTAAAGAATATCATAAAGACGTTTCTAATACAATAATTATTGTTACGGGTTCTATGTCTAAAATAATGCTGGCAACACTTAAATTTATCACTCGCACTTTATTAACACAAATAATCCACAACTCACACTGTTCAGTAATTTCTTACACAAAATAATGAAATCGGAAACAGATAAATCGATATTGTTCAACTGATAAAGAGTTTTTAATATTAATGTACAAAAATTAATCACTAAAAGTTAAAGGGCCGATCTAATTTTAAATAATAACTGTACAATAATATTCAAAAAGAATCGTCGAAGAAGAACAATTAACTTACATAGCACAAGTCCGTAATACAGTAATAGGTAAAAGAATTATCACTACAGAACTGTCAAGAGAATTATCACTACAGACAACGAAAGTTCATTACATGGTTTGTAATAGCACCAACGGGATTGCACTGTTCGTATTAACGGGAACTGTTACTACTGCCACTTATCAACATAGAACAACAACTGAACTGATTTTACAAAAGTCACTCTCTATTTATATAATTTTCCAAATTTCCTAATTGATATATCTCTCGATTTTTTTATCATCTTCTGAATAAATAAATCAAGGAAACTGGAACTTTCTACAATATTCGATAAGACTCCATTAATTTCTAATCAAACAAATAGAACATTCTACTAATTACCAAGTAAACACCATAAAAGTGTCAAAAGAAGAGTGATTAATTGCTTAGAAGTAAACATTTACATAGCAGATAACACCGAGAACTACTGTTCCTTCTTTCTCTGCATTTTCACTACATTATATTCATTCCAATACACCATCTACTTATTAATAGAGTGTTCGTTAAAAAAACAATTATTGTAATTTTAATTTCATGTTCAACTGTCCTTATTGATAGAGTATTTGTTAAAAACATTTATTGTAATTTTAATTTCAGGTTCAGTTGTCCGAGGATGATATCAAGACAATACTGGATACTCTGGTGTTTGATGGCAAACTGGAGAGAGTTGTCTCAAGTGATGGCGGCTACCTGTTCAGGGCAATCGATTCGCTTCTCCCCCCTCCCGATCTCATCCGTATGCCTTGTGGCGTTTGTCCGGTAAATATAACGTTATATTTTAAAAAATCACATTAGAAAATAACTTGTTATTCATTAGAAAGTTTAAACTAGACTACGATAACGCTCATGCTAACCTGAGCATTCTATGCCTGCTCTAAACAGAAGAAGTTACACAATATATAATCAACCAAAATTTAACATACATAATGACAGCGACCTAACTTAAGATTTTGATCCTACTTTAAAATTTTGTGAAAAGCAGTTTTGGGCAACAGCCTGTTGTATTCACATTGAATGTATTTTAATTAAATGAATGAATAAATAAATAATTATTATACAAGAAACCGAGATTATCACTTGGTGAGTCAAAATAAACTACTATTGGAAAATGAAACAAAATTTTTTTAAGTCCTAACTCCACCTGAAAAAGAATATTTCATTTAATTTTTTCAACAGTAATTATTCGAACAAAATTCTAACTTTTTTGAAGTGGTGAAGGTGATATTGTGAAAGATATCCATAATGAATAATAAGACGAAGTTGTCTCAACCACATTTATAGTGAGATACTAATTTCGGTTGTTATACCATTATCAGTTTGTTTGATAATGGTTTCACAACTCGTTCTCTACACACAGGCTGATGCCCATGTGGGCGACTTTCTTCTAAGTTTACTGTATAACTGTGCCTATGTTACTGTTTCATGAAGGAAATAAATAAAGTTATCAATCAACTGGAACTAGTATCTCACTATTTTTGATAGATGTGGTTGAGACAACATCGTCTTATTATTCATTATGGATATCTTTCACAATATCACGTCAAAATTCTAGTTATATTGGTAGTAAATTCTATAACAAACTACCTCAGTTTCTAGTCTCAAATATACAGTGAATTACGTTGCAATGGTGTGAAAATTGGATATCGTATTTTTTCTACAGTGATCCGAAAAAGTGCCTATTTTTGCACTAACTGTAGCATGAATAATAGCCTATTCCTGCACCAGTGCGGGAAAGTACTTTCCGCACTCCAGGTTTGCAAACTAACAACACAAAATAGTGAGCATGTAATGAGTAGGCTCCCTATTCTGCATTTAAAAATAGGTTGGCTACAGTAAGCTGTAGTTGTTGTTGAAATCGATTTGATTCGAAGATAGGTTATGTGAGGAATTGTCAGGTTATGTATGTCGTGTTTTGTTCTGTTCAAATTTCTTCATACGTTACTGTAGGAAAAATGTAAGTGAGGCTCATAAATACGAGATCCAATTGAAGTGAAGGTGAGTTTTCTAGCTGAAAGTCAGCTAGTAGCGGCACTATAAGCCGACCCAACTGTCCAGGCCGTATTTATGTAGTGTGAATTATTGTATTAATATAAATGAGTGTTCTTTAATGTAAATGTTTAGTATTAACTTTTCAAGTGAATTTAACGACTTGCAGTCAAAGTTTTATTAAGAATAAGTAGAATTTACTTACTCTGTAGGCCGAACGTTTTCGAATCTTGGATATCCATTTTCAGAGGCGTACTCCTTGATCATCGATGTCAGTTTTTTTGTTAGAAGAATTGTGGTTTTTGTAGAATGTGATCAAAAAGTTTTAAAATTTAGTTGTTAGTTGAGGATATTTTGTTTATTGTGTGTGGTGTGTTTGTATATTTCAAATTGTTCCAAGGTATTGATTTCGTGTCCTTTAGATTTTATGTGTAGAATGTGTAGGTTTGTAGTGATGTCAGTGAAAGTGTGTCCAGTTTGAATGATATGGTCAGCGAAATTCGATTCAGCTTTTGATGTCAGGGCTTGAAAATGTTCCTTGTAACGTTGTTTGAATGTGCGGCCTGTTTGTCCTATGTAGAATTTGTTACAATCAGAGCAGTTCAGTTTGTAGATCCCTGGGAAATAGTATTTGTTTGTGTTCAGTGTGGTTTTGAGTGCAAGTGCATTTTTTATTTTGTTTTTTGTTCTGAATGAGATGGCGTGGCCGGCTTCACTGAAGATTTTTGCTAGTCTGTTTGATTGTGAATTAATGTGTCATTGTGATGTATTTTTTGTCAGTGGTGTTGGTGTTTTGATTTTTGTCTGTTATTTTATGTAGTCATTGTCTAGCTGTATGTCTAGCGGTCATGTTTGTAGCCGTTTTCTTGTGCTAGGTATTTTATTGTGTTTAGTTCAGTGTTGTAATTGTCGGTGGATAGTCGTGTGTTGTTGAGTCTGTGTAGCATTGACCTGAATGCTGAGTGTTTGTAATGTGTTGGATGATTGTGGTGCTGTGTATTGGGGTATCTGTCATTGTTGGTTTACTGTAGATGTTGAAGCTGTGTTGTTGGTTTGTGTTCTTTGTAAATGAGAGGTCTAAGAAATCCAGAAATGTTTAGTGTTGAATTATTATCAGGAGTCAGGCCTTTGTTGGGCTTTTATTGCTAAAGCTACTCGCTGCTTCCGACTTGTTTACTTGCTAGAAAGAAAGAAATATGTTATGCTATAAGACAGATCAAAGATAATATAAAGAGTTTCCAATTACAATACAAAATAACATTCTTGGATTTCTTGTTCCATGACGATCTGCGTTGTTCATATTAACTTTTTATTGTAAATTCAAGGCCTTGAAGATGAGTCTCCATGACTCGAAAACGTTTGGCCAAAAAGGGAGTAGAAATATTATTTATTCACAAGCTAAATTGACTGTAAGTCATTGAATTTACAATAGTTAACAAAAAGTTTACAAAAATTCACAAAGTTAACAAAATAACAATTTGTGTATAGTGGATTTAAGCAATGCAAAAATGTGGTTTTTGAAGAGAGTATATGAGTACAAAATCAGAAATATTATGATAATACCCACTAAAAGAGTTAGGAACAGTGTAGTTCGATAAAAATAAAGAAGTAGGGCTTGATGACAAATTGTAATTCCTGATATGATTGCAATAATAATTATTAAAGCTCAACATTCCATGAAATTGTCTTAGTGTTTTTTCTTGCTTGTACGGCCACAGGGGACCACTTTAAGTTCATTTTTTGGCTATTTTTTCCCTTAATTCAGCATGATAGTTCTTCATGCGGTCAGATCTATTGTTTCTCTCAGCTTCGGATATCACCCTCTTTTTTCTCTTGGTGTCTATTCTTCTGAATTTTGATTTTTCTTCTCTCAGTAGATTGTAGTTTCCGGATTTCTCTTTTAAATCTTTTATTTCTATATTTGTATTAATTTATTGTATAATTTGTCATAATTACTCTGTCTGATAGTCTGATAGAGCACTGAATTTTTTTTTTTTTTTTTTGGAGGATGAAGCCCACATAGGTCTGAGACCTGTGCGTGAGTAATGAGTTGGATGATGGTGATTGATGAGTTGGACCTACAGTTTTAGGTGGGTTCCGAACCCATATAATCTCTCAATTTAATCATACAGAGACTGACATTAATAAATATGGCCATAAATAAGTTTTCTCTTCATACTATATCGTATTGGAGAAAGTTAGCATATAGTTCAATATTCATAATATTCCTCCTAATTGATAATTCCCTGAGAAATAAAATTCATTTAAATCTAATTTAAAATATTTTAGAAACGAAATATTTTCAATTTTTTTACATATTTTGTTATTTACTTAACAATACTTTGTAGTTTCATTTGTTGGCTACATTTAAAGAAGAAAAATGATTTAATTTTGAAATATTTGAAATGTTAATTCAAAGTTTTATTGTTATGTTACAGGTTATCAACAACTGCAGCTATCCTGGTAAAGTGAACCCTGAAATATGTGTTTATCTCAATGATTGGCTTTCGTAATAATTATTGTGAGTACTTTATTGTAATTATTTGAAACTATTTTTGTACAGAAAAATATACCTACTTTTTGAACGTTCGAAGTTGTTTTAATTATTCAACCACTCTCCAAGCTCTTCTGCTTTATTTGCATAATGCGTCCATAAATCTTCCACTTCCTATTGGCATAATGTAACACTTCATGAATAAAGTATTATTTATAATAACAGTTTTGTTGCGTAGAATGGTGTTGAGAAGAGGGTTTTCAATAGCGCCCCACCGAAATGCCTTCCTATGTATAGTATATAAATCAGATTAATAAGATGTTATAATGTTTGTATGTATACAGTACCATAGCTGATTTCGACTGTAGGTGACTCTTCAGACCTCAACGTTGCGTCTGGATGTCATCAAAATCAACAATCAAATGAGTTCTTCAAATAACTGGTTGAAAATGTTCATAATTAGAATAAAATCAAACAGCAATTGTAACGGTCCTTGACACCAAAGTAGCGGCCACGAAACAAGACGGGTGAGTAGAATATTGTGAAACCTGATAATACTTTGTAAAATTAAAACTATGTTGCCTATTTCTTCAAGGCTGATGTAAATAACTATGCATACTGCACTTTACAAACTCTAGCAGTCGCATTTCAATTCACCTACATATTTTGATGGATACTAACTTATCACAACATTGGCCAAGGGTGCTTGCACAGTGGAGCATTCAATACTTGATAACAATACTGTCGCAAAATCAAACTCATTCTGTTTAATGATGTATAACAGATTGAGCTGTGTGAATACCGCCATTCCGCAGCAAGTGAATGATTTTGTTTTGGCGACTGTTATTGGATGCTCCACTGTGTAAGCATTCTAAAACCACTAGTAAATGCAGGCATTGCATTTACAGCTACATCTACCACACAAGTCATGTGTCTATTTCGAGCATAATAATAAGTTAGAGGTTGTGCAAAAGTCACAGTACCTACCGGTAGCACTTGTTCAACTTCTATAGAACAAACTATAGAATAATGCTACAAAATTAGTCTTAATGGCATGAACAGAGTGCTTAGATTACTTTATATTGGTAGACCAGACTAAATTGTAGCTAGCCCAGCTGCAAATGCAAAAGATTTGGTTTTATATTAGAATTCGTTAAAGCCTATAAAATGGGGACATGATGGAAGTTTGAATGGTTTCCCATACAACAATCAAGTTTACATGATTAATAGTCGAGTTGGTAGATGGTATTATCCAGTTGTTATAAACCCAACACTCTTAAAAATTTGCAATTTTATTTATATTGATGAAAATCTAAGACACTGTTTTATAAGCCCATCAGCGTCATAGGTTATTACATACCTTCACATTGTATGATCTGTTGCACATACTTACTTGCACTACACCTTCCAAATGTTTTAATTGCCATCGTATTTTATACTTTTTACCATGTTTGGTTCATCCCCAAAATATCTCACTATTTCCCCTAATATGATGGCCATAAATTGGCTTTTTAGTTTAATGCTTTGTAGTGGCGAAGGTGATATTGTGGAAGGTATCCATAATGATTAATAAGACGAAATTGTCAAGATTTTGATTGAGATTGATAATGGTGTAGCAACCGAAATTATTTTCTCAAAGTTTTAATAAATGTGTTTGTGATAATTTCTTCTTATCGGCGGCTGTTTGGTAACAAAAATGGCTCCCTAGCAACGAACTACGTCATCACTAACTGCGTCTATAAACTTACTACGCTACTTGCGATTAAAGCCGCCCAGAGGTCGCGTCGATCGATCTTTCAGCCAACTTTCTTTCTGATTGCATAAAAATGACAGTTATATGAGGAAGCCGAGAGCCTTGAGTCAGCTGTTTGACCTTGGCATTGGTGACCCAGTGGAAGTTTCGCTATGATGGTGATGCGGAAGGGGAAGAGTCTCACCGTTAGGTTTGAGCCGGGTGGGAGAGGTCAATGATCGCACACTTTATGCCAGCTGCTACGATGGAACGCCCTTCACGCCTATGTTAACGTTTGATCCTTTTTCTCAAAAACTACTAGAGATATCATCTTGAAATTTTTTACATTACAGTAGTTTTTTATTATTTTGTTTTTTAAATATTTTTCCAAAATTTGAGTTTTGAAGTTTCAGTTGATAAAGTTACCTATCATCTTTTTCCGTGCTTTCTTCCAATTAAAGCTTCTCCTGTAATATGTTTCAAACTTTTTTTAAATAGATTGTAGATTAGTATAAAACAAGATCTTTACCCTTAACATTGCCTAATATAGAACTACCTTAAATACCTCCTGATGGGGGAAGCGGTCACATTCGTCCCCCTGCTCATCGGTCACCCCTTTAATTTTGTACTGTAAAGTACAGTAGTAATATATTGTTGTATTAGAATATTACTGCATACAAATTATGCTGACTCAGCACAATATTGCAAAAAAGAGACCACAGGCACTTTTTTGGCTGCAATTTTTAAAATTTGTAATCTTTCTACCTTGGAAATTATGTGTACTGTGTAAACAAATATAAAAAACAATAAATGTTGTTTTTAATCTCGATATTTGATTAATACGGTTCGCGATTCTTTATTTGTCCATTTATCTCTTAATGGAATGTAAAATAAAATCTAATAAAAATAATTATTATGAAAATTATATGGAATAGGTACTGGTATAAGAACATAACTACATAGAAACATCAAACATGGATAATTTTTGGAAATTGTTTACTGGTGATTTTTACACATACAATACTTATTGAGTAAGCTATTAAGTTTAAACTTATCAAGCTTATTAAGTTTGATAGATATAAAGAAGTGATAGCCTTGAGCCGCAGCAGGTATCTGTTCAGTCAGATTAGATAAGCAATGCTCTCCTGAGCCCTCTCTGAAAGAGTGAACGATTAGTTTGGCCAGTAAAGAACTCTTTTCTCTGCTGTAAAATCATCACTTCCCGGTGGTTCGGAACCCACGTAAAATTGTAGGTCCACCATGTTTCCAATGACATGGCTCAAGCGGCGAAGTTGAACTAACCGCAAGAGTCTTCCCACCAATAAAAGCTTCACGCATTCACTTTTTTTAGTATTTTTGTAATGCTTTCTTAGACATGATTGAAATAGACCTACAACCGTATCTGAGGAAGCATTACAACAATATGAAACAGCTATCACACGAATAAGTAGGTGTTAAATTCACCAGTTAAGTATTTTCGTCAATTAATTATGTTTGAAAAAAGTGGAAAAGTAATATGGAGTTTTACATCAATCTATTATAGAAATAAGGAATTACATCTTCAAAAGAGTTAGCTCTTTCGTCTTGGAGGAATTCATTATAAATTCATCATTACCAATGGCATTAATTATTATGATTCTACATTATTACATACAAGTTCAGGTACAAAAAGTCACATCACATTTCTATAAACATATATTTTTATTGATTGTATTACAAAACTTATTTAATCTGATTCAAAACGCTGAATATGAAGCTCTAATAATCTGTAGAAGAAAGAGTTTCATGGTGAGAAAAATAGTGATGATTACATTAAAAATGATAATAATAATTTCGATGATGATAATAATGATAATAGTAATTATTAAAAACAAAGAACAGCAAAGTATTGCCAATGGCCGACTTTTATTGTAAAACTTACATTGTTCGTGATGGTTACAAGCATAATATTAATATCAATAATGATGATCATAATAATAAAAATTATGATAATAATAATAATAATAATAATAAATGATTAATAACTTTCTAAAAAGGGTGATAAATGAAGGAAAATTTATGATAATGCAAAAAACATGTACATAACTAAATTTGCTAGTAGCCTATAGTTGAGTCATTCAAAGAATTATTAGTAGCCTAGGAATTAATGACAAATAACCATAGGAAAAAATAATGAACACAGGAAAATGTAAGATTATGCCAAAAATGAGTATAAAACTGAATTGAATAGGATTTTCAAGTCATTACCTTTTAATAATTATTGAAATGATATCATTAATAGTACCATTGAAAGTAATTAATTTAGTAATAGAATACACAATCAATTTTGTGTTCAATTGTTCATTTCAATCAATGTAATCCCATTTGTTAGCTTTCAATACTTTTCCTGACATATTTTTTTATTTCTTTATTTAATTTAAATCATGGTCTACTCTCTTAAGATCTACTCAGTGGCGGATTTACGGGGGGGGGGGGGGGGGGGGGCTTTCGGGCTGAAGCCCCCCCAAAACCTCCAAAATGTTTTTGGAAGAGTGTAAATTTTTTACCAATATAATCAATTTAAAGCGGGTAAAATATTCATTAGCAAGAATTACCTAATTCCACTACTGAGTCTTCAATTGTATGAAATCCGTTAACGTTTTAATACTGTATAATGTCTTAGTTACGCTTACATTGCCTGCAACCAATAAACTCAGTGTTTGGTTTTTTGTACTTGCTGAATAGAAAAAGTAGTGCAACAGAAAATTGCAGTAATTGAATCACGACAGTACAAACTTTCTTTTAATGAAAAATAATGAGAAACCACATTAACATATCAACCAATGTTTTTTTTAACATTCTATCACAGTGGTCGGCAAACCAGTGATCACAAGCTTCTGATATATGTTATATCGTGGAAAAATTCCAAGTACATCGCTTGCATTGGGTTTACTTATATATAATATGAATCTAATAGCATTTTAACTGATTTCTCAACGAGATTATACAAACATTTTCTGGGGGAGTAACTTCAGATTCCATATTTCTATAAGAGGAAAACTAATCGTCTGATAAAAACTTTAGAAAAACATCTCTTTTTACAGTGTGCAATTCACACAAAGTTTATCTATTAAAACTAGATGAAACATTAGTTAAAGCTCACACATTAATTTTCATTCTTAAAAATTGAATAATATGACTGTAATACCGGAATAATACTATGTTCCTTGACAAACTGCTTAACACCTCTTGAAAAAAAAATGACATCCATGAACTTGTGATGTTGGTAGATACCTCTTAGAACAATCTCTATAAAAATAATTTCAAGATTTAAGGTTGTTTATTGACAATTGTTGCCAGGCTAAAGCCTATTCAATATGAAATATAAGAACATGTCCATCGATATACAGCTCTTATGTATCGATGATTGCAACAAACAAAAATCAACAAGCAGAATCTTTCACAAAGTATTATGGTACATAATACCATCTGCTTTATAATAAATAAGTTTCTGAATGTATAAGTAACTAAGGGCTTGTAGGGGCAAAAGCCCCTAAAAAACCAAAATACATAAATTTTTTATCAACCTTCATTGGTCATTTATAAATAAGCAATGATTTTCTAGCATTATAATATAGTTTACAACACAAACTGTATACAATATATTATATACAGTAGATACATTTACATTTAAATGGTGGTTTTTAGGGACAATAGCCTCTAAAACAGTAAACTTTTTTATTTTGAAAATAATAAGTATAAAAAACAATTAAAATTTGGTTTAATTCAAGTTTTATTTACATGAATAGAAATCACTACTTACTTATTGCATTTGATAATTAGTCAGAACCTCTGGATAAACTATGTTTTTTGTATATGAATTGTTTTCTGTATTGTTCTGTTCTCCTGTATTTGCCATATATACTCTGATTCCATCTGATGACCTTACTCTGCTAAATGCAACATATAACTGTCCGTGTGTAAAAACTGGTTTATCTAAGTAAACTCCAGCTTTCTGGAAGGTTTGGCCTTATTGATAGTTATAGCAAAGGCAAGTCGTAAGGGAAATTGCAGTCTTGACATGTGGAAAGGCATGTTAGGATCTGTTGAAATAAGCTTTATTCTAGGCAAAAATATTATATTTCCCTTTCCAGATCCCGTAATAATTTCTAATTTTATGCATTTCTCAAACATGCTTAATACGATTAACCGCACGCCATTAACCAAACCTGACCCTAGGTTTATACGCTGTCGTCTGTCATGCTGATTTCGAAAGCCAACACCTCGGCGACGCGGCCTTCCTCCGTTGTTCATTACTAAATAAATAAAGAAGAAATACGATAAGATAACTATAGATCACCATAACTAAAAATTATACATTGCTGTAGTTTAAAAGTAAACAAACTGAATTCATAAAAAGTACAGCTGGCTATGAGTACACAGATATACAACTATGACAACTCTGTGGCACAGCTGTTTTAATTTCAAAAGATGTAAACAAATTAAACCCCATGTTGTTTTAATGGGAAAAGTTTTATTCTGTTGCGAATTTATGGTGAAAAAATAAGAAAAATGAATAGTTTTCCCTCAAAATTCATGTCAAGACCTTTAAAATAAGACCCCTCCCATCCTTCTACGGCCATCCAGTCACTCACAATTTCTTTACAAAAATTTGACTTACGG
Organism: Conomelus anceps; assembly: GCA_948455865.1. Taxonomy (NCBI): domain Eukaryota; kingdom Metazoa; phylum Arthropoda; class Insecta; order Hemiptera; family Delphacidae; genus Conomelus; species Conomelus anceps. Next base: position 39,889,129 of record OX418226.1, read on the forward strand.
AATTATATATTAAGATTACATAATAATTAGGGAAGATTATGGAAGAAAAAGAAATAATAACCTATATGTTTTATACATTTTTTATCCTATATAATTCAGGGAAGTGATAGCTTCGAGCCATAGCAGGTATGTGTTCAATCAGATGAAGATAAGCTACAAACTCCTGGGCCCTCTTTGTGAGGGTGACTAATTGGCCAGCAAAAATGGCTCTTTTTTCTGCTGTAAAATCACTTTCACGTTCGGAACTCACCTAAAACTGTAGGTCCAACTCATCAAACACCATCATCACCCTCGCACAAATCTCAGACCTATGTGGACCGTATCCTCCCTCAAAAAAGAAAAAAAATAGAATAATGCCCTGATTATTCACTTACCGAACAGAGGTTCAATCCCGTTGATGGAAAAAATACCAAGAGGTCTAATTATAGGAGGTTTTGTATTTCTTGTCAGCTGTATTAGCAGAGATTTTTGATGGGATATTGGTAGATTGTGCCAGGATATTTCGTACAGAGAATCTCTCATCACTCTCAACTATGAACCAAATAAGAAAATAATTGATAGAAATAGATTCGATCATAGAAAGAAATATTATCCATTGATATAATACTAGAAAATAAGTTACTCTAACCTCTAAGGCTGTGGAATTTTAAAACATTAACTAATTTTGAGACAAAATCAGGCAAGAGGGAACAGCTACTAAGCTTCCTAAATTGAATAAAGCCTGCGAAGAAATAGGCCTATTCACTCTCTACTGTAATGAACATATCGAACAGACACAATGTGAAGAAAATCACTGGTTGTTGTTTACTGCAGCCCAGCTCCGTGAAGCTGGCCCCACCCGGTAAAGCACATGTTTCAAAACTAGTGCCAAAAAATGTGCTTCAAATGTGCTTTCATAAAATGTAATTTTAAAAATATGTGTTCAACTCCTTGACCTTGAAAACAGCTGAGTATATGGGTGGGGCCAGCTTCACACTCAGCCCTACCCAGTGGATTTCCAACTTCAAACATTTTCCAAAAAAAATGTGCTAAAATGTGCTTTCATAAAATGTAATCTTTAAAAAATGTGCTCAACTCCTTGACCTTGAAAACAGCTGAGTATATGGGTGGGGCCAGCTTCACGCTCAGCCCCACCCAGTGGATTTCCAACTTCAAACATTTACCCAAAAAATGTGCTTTCATAAAATGCAATTTTAAAAATATGTGTTCAACTCCTTGACCTTGAAAACAGCTGAGTATATGGGTGGGGCCAGCTTCACGCTCAGCCCCACCCAGTGGATTTCCGACTTCATACAAATACTAAAAAAAATGTTCTTTCATAAAATGTAGTTTTAAAAAAATGTCCTCAACTCCTTGACCTTGAAAACAGATAAGTATGGGGTGGGGGGGGGGGAGGCCAGCTTTACACTTAGCCCCACCCAGTGGATTTCCAACGTCAAACATATCCCAAAAAATTTGTTTAGAATGTGCTTCCAGAAACTATAGTTTTTAGAAAATGTGTTCACTTGAAAGTGATTGAAAAGAGGACAAAAGTGCAATGTCCAGGGTCATTTTTCACCATGCAGTCGAGTTTAGACTTCAAACATATGCAAAAAAAAGTTTGTTTTCATAAAATATAGTAGAAAAAAATGTCCTAAACTCTTTGACCTTGAAAACAGCAGTGTTCATGTCTGGGGCTGAACATGAAGCTCAATTTCACATCTGATCACATCTCACCAAACATCACTTCTATATTCCAAGCCGTAGCTCTCATTGAAAGCTACGCACTAAAAGAGATAAATAACTTCATCTCTGATCATTGATGGAGTGTCCAACGTTTATGAAAACGTACATTGTAAAGGACCAGGGTGGTCGAAGAATTGATTAAGGGAGGGTACGTTTTGGATAACGCCGATTGAAAATCGTCTGTATCTCTGCTAACTATCAATCTTAAATAGATTTTTGCATCATACTGGGATAGAGGTTACAGGTAACAAATAAATCAGACTTTTATCAAGTCAGCATCGTAAATGCAGCCTCTAATAACAGAGGGTTTTTGGGTGGCAAATCTTCATAATGTCATTGTTGGACCAAGCATCTTATATGCGACCACCACTAGGAAAAGGGGTTCAGGTGACAAATTAAACCGACTATTGTTAAGTCAGCATCTTAAATGCAGCTCATGTTATGATAATAAAATAATGTTTTATTTGCATCTTAAATGCAGCCTCTGCTGGGAGAGGATGTTTAGGTGGCATATCATTCATGTCATTGTTAGACATGGCATCTTATATGCGTTCACCAATGTGAGGAGGTTTCAAAGGGGGGGGGGGGGAATAGTGTTTTGCATTATTTTGATGTATTCTTCTGGGATAGGGGTTGCAGGTGACAAATTAAACTGACTATTGTTAAGTCAGCATCTTAAATGCAGCCCATGTTATAAAAAGAAAATGATGTTTTATTTGCATCTTAAATGCAGCCTCTGGTGACAGAGAACTATAAGGTGGCTTATAATTCATGTCATTGTTGGACATAGCATCTTATATGCGACCACCACTTTGAGAGGGGGGGGGGGGGGGTTTTTTTAGGAAAGAAATAAGACAGTCAATGTTTGGACTGGAGTGGCTTAAAGATGGTCAATGTTGGATGGCGATTTTAATGAAAAATATTGCCCAATTGTTATATTGACTAGGAATTTTCCTATTCACAACCACTGAAGAATTCTAATGTGAAATTTTATATTACAATATGTACTTACACTGAACTTACGGGGAATTAGTGGAGAGCTTTTCAAACATTTAATATTTTATACATTCCTGAAATATATTTACGTATGAAAATCACTGATCGAACAAAGATTTAGTAATAATATTTTTTCTATTTATTCGGAGGTGCAAATCGCAAACTGGATGGCAGTGGATGACCGACCATTTGATCATCTGTTCTGCGATCCTGTGTCATATCGCTCATGTTCCGTCTACAGTGCACATCGTTCTCTGAAAAATTCTCGTATCCTCTCCAACGTTTATTTTTGCTTTTGTGCTTTTTGTCTTTCTTCGCATTTCTGCACCTTTTCACATTCGTGAATTCAGTTGCTGTCGGAAATTTTATATATAAATTTATATAATTTTAAGGTGAGAATTTTTCCATTTCATGATAAAGCTATGCTCAACTTTCTTTTCTCTCAATTGCAGTTTCCGTAATGCGAAATAATTATTTAATGATCAATTTTGGAAGTTTATTATACAATTAATTACTACACGATATGATTATATTTTTGAAGCTTAATAAATTTTATTCAGAAATGTTCGAGTTAGGAAAATGGCCGACATGTCAAATTTCGAAAACAGAAATTCTTCATTTGTTCTGAAATTTCAATGAAATAAACAATGAGAAATATATTTGCATGCAAGAAGAATGAGTACGTTTTAAAACTTATTAAATTCAGTTGTTCTTGCGATAACAGTTCGAATATTTCTCACAGCTAGACTGGTATGAGTCAGCATTTCCAAGTGCTGAACTTACGAGCTTAGTCTACTTTTAATAAAGTTTCTTCTTCTAAATTTCCTTTTGTATGTTTTCTTCTTTTGGTAGAGTAGCTCCTTTACAAATTCAAAAATTCCATTATTCTTTCCAATATATTGTCACCTTCTTTTGTACAGATTCACCTTGTTTTTTCTTCATACCAATATTAGGAACTTATCTTTTATTTGTTTTCCACATTTCTCATCATGTTTTGGTACTTCTATGCTTCAAACTGTCAACATCTTTTTTATTTTAGTTTTCAGATTTGTATGTCGATTCATGACTAACCTTTTTATAAATACTTCTGAATTTTCTTCAATATTTATTCCTCTCTTGTTGAATTTGTCATTTCGCTTGTGCTCTACGTTGTGTAAACATCGGTCATCTGCTCTTAGTTCGTTCGTTCCTAGTTCGCTCTCGTATTTCCTAGTTCGCTCTCGTTTTTCCAAGTTCGCTCTCGTTCAACGTATTTCCAAGGATTTTTTTTTGGAAATTCAGTTGTTTTTTGTTTGATTTAATTCAGTTGCTGTCGGCATAAGGTGAGAATTTTTCCATTTCATGATAAAGCTATGCTCAACTTTCTTTTCCCTAAATTGCAGTTTCCGTAGTGCGAAATAATTATTCAATAATCAATTTTGGAAGTTTATTATACAATTACCACAAGATATGATTACATTTTTGAAGCTTAATAAATTTTATTGAGAAATGTTCAGAGTTAAGAAAATGGCCGACATGTCAAATTTCAAAAACAGCAATTCATTATTTTTTCTTAAATTTCGATGAAATAAACTATAAGAAGCATTTGTCTGCAAGAAGAATGAGTGCATTTTTTCAGTTATTAAATTCAGTTGTTCTTGTAATCAATAAAACTTCAGTAAGTTCGGATGCTGCTCACAGCTAGGCTGTTATGAGTTCCCATTTCCAAGTGATAAACTTACGAGCTTTGTCTACTTTTAAAAAAGTTTTCTCTTCTAGATTTTCTTTCATATAAGTTATTTTCTTCTTATGGTAGAGCAGCTCCTTTACATAATCAAACATTCCTTTATTCTTTTCAATAGATTGTCACCCTCTTTTGTACAGTTTCTTCTAGTTTTTTCTTCATACCATTAAGGAACTTATTTGTTTTTCCACATTTCTCATCTTCTTTGTTTTGGTACTTCTATACTTCAAACTTTCAAAAGCTTTTTTATCTTAGTGTACAGATTTGTAGGTCGATTCATGTAACTTCTTATAAATCCTTCTGAAGTTTCTCCATTATTTTATTCCTCTCTTGTTGTATTTCATAGTTTTCGCTTCTTTTGAATTTATTTTAAAATCGTTAATTTTCTTCTTAATCACTTTTCTCATATTAGTCATTTTTATCTCCATAACTTTCCACGTATTAGTAATTTCTACCATAAGCCTCTTAAACATCACATACTTTCTCCACGATAGCACCATGCTTTTATCCTAACTGAATTAAATATATTATGTAAACATACGTCTCCAATCGTTGTACTTTGTCTCCACGACCGGTTTCGACGCGACAAATACAGCAAAGAAGTCCATATATAATAAAACAGATAGAGGTTCAGAACGGATATGGGACCAGCTTGATGGACAAGATGCTCAGCAAGTACAACAGGAGGGTTATCTTGGGACGCATACTCGAAAGATAGGCCAATCCACAAACGATAAATTTGAAAAAGGAGGGGTGTATAGAATCAACTGCATTACATAGGCCAGACGGGATGCTCATTTAGAGTTCGGTTCAAAGAACACATGCCAGGTCCTAATAGTTATTCAAAATTTGCGGATCACAGGCCACACTTATGGAAATATAAACCAGTCAATGGAAGTATTGAAGGTTATGAGAAAAAGTCTGATATTAAACACACTTGAAGAATTTGAGATATAAGGCCTTCAAAATGGAGTTGGCCTTTTTTGAATGAAAAACTAAATACGCAAAGTAATGAGATATTCAATAAAATGATACAGCGGAGGGTCGAGAGGAATGAAAAGGGGGCGTGGGGAGGAAGATGATAGTGGGACGGGTTGTTTTCGTCGCTGATGATTGTGATGAAGGGGTTGGTGGTGGTCGGAAGGTTGTAGGTCATCAGTTGCAAGTTGTTACCGGGCCCAGCCGGGAGATTTTATTTTATTTATTTTTTGGTTATTGTTCAAGAAATTTCAATTATTCGACGATGTTTTTCCGTGTGTGTGTGTTGCGTGTACTAGTGGTTAATATGACGAGAGTCAACTCAGACTGAGGATTTCCATCTGAAGATGACACTTTGAGCGTTGAAACCGGTCGTGGAGACATAGTACTGTACAAGGATTTAAGACGTAATTTTTTATAATAAATTGTATTTAATATTACGAATTCAGGACTGAGGATGGCAGTTGCACTGCTGTATTATAAACTGACTGAATTGTTATTACAGCATACACAGTAAACTTATACGGGTTTATATACGTTACCTAGACAGATTCAGCGCCTGGCTGGGAGCAGACTACAATACTTGGTTCCTGCCGGTAGCTCTTTCGCCTTTATCTCTGTATTTCATGTCTGTAATAATAAATTATTCATCAAAAGAACACTACAATCATTGGTGACGTAGTTGATTAGACGCTGTGTATAATCTGTTGGTTTGCAGGTTTGAGTCTAATCAACCTTGACGTTTTGCTTGTATGAATGTCAACTTTTTCAGGTTACAAATTTCTTAAGGCTACTATTTTTGCTACTTGTCTATCTTAAATACAAAAAATTGATTCAATTGGAATTGGGTCAATCAATTGAATTGGATATTAAATTAACATCGCAAACAATGATTTTTTTGGCTACATCCAGTAAAGACTTTTGCAATAAGAAGCGCAAAGTTGATCCCCTTATTGGACTCTTGTATTCTCCATAGAGAAAAAATTTCCTTGGCTTTTACCCTGTTTCACGGAAAATGCGGTGCAGTGCGATTCGACGCTGCAGCTGATGCTGATTAGTCACTGAAACCAATTTCGGATTAAATGAAAATAATTCTGCACTATCGTGTTTTGACATGTTGTGCGACGGTCCGGGGTCCTTGTACTGCCAACTGACTGCATCAATGATGTTCTGAACAAATGGAGTGCATAGAAAATTGAGTTTAGCAAGAATATTAACGATTTGAATAAGGCTATTCTATCCCATTAGCTTCTCTACCGTTCCGCGTTGTGGGATAACTATCTGAAACGCAAAACAAGAGGTGCGCCGCGTCGCATTCTGTTTCATTGTGACCTGCCAAATGAAAAAGTTTTGAAATTTCAGCAAGTAGCATATGAATGCTTTAGCTATTCTATTTCCATTGTGTGAGATGTGAACACACATTTCGCCCCATAGAAGACATTTGCAAATACTTTTTACCAGTGGCGGTTCTAGCCCGGGGCAGGGAGGCAACAGCCCTCCCCCCCCAATAGCTTTTGAGAAGACATTAGACATTCTTTTAGGAAGTACTAGACCACATGATCACCAAGTTGCAAAGGAGAGTTGAATCAAACGATTGTTTTGTTCAAGCATTTGATGCAATAAGTCCTCAAAGTAAAGGGTTTTCATCTGAGGAAAACTTTTGTGCTTTTGCAAATAAGTATGACATATTTAATTTGTAAACTGTGATGAACTATCATATGCACTTGGTTTGGTAAAACACACACTCAACGAATTTAAGGGAAACCCAATAGAGCTACTGGTAGTGGTAATGGAACAATCTAATTTGTACATCCCCAACGGTCAAAACCTCTAAGACTGCTGTTTACTCTATCAGTAGCTTGTGCCAGTGCAGAAAGATGAGAATCTAAACGTATCTTAGATCTACCTTGAAGACAATCATACTTGGCCATACACTCAATTGAAAGGGAGAAAAACTATTGAAGAATCCTCAAGCAATCCTGGATCAATTTAAAAATGTTGGCCAGAGGAGATTAAACTTATGGAGAACACTAGTTAAACTCCCTGAATGATTTTATTTTATTCAGTACTAAGAGTCTAAAACCTGTATTGTGAAGTTGTTTAGAAGATTTTGGAATACATAACTGTGCTTTGTGCTTATAAAGCTGTGTGTTTGACTTACAATTTTTAACCTAAACTGAAACCAACAACAATTACAATCTAGAAATATAGAAACGTCCAATTGTCACTGCTGAATGTTCACCCCACGACACTCCATTACGAGTAAGTAAGCTGTTCGAGATTTATTGTGCAAGAAAAAATAGTGTATAGTAAGACGAAAAAACCTACTTGTTTTTCACGTTTCTATTAGTAAAACTTTCAGCCTGAAATAGTTTTTTTTTTAATTTTCCGGGGGAGGGCTCCACAACCCCCCGGAAGTCTGCCCCCCAGAAATTAACCTTTAGAACCGCCACTGCTCTTCACAATATGATGATGGTTCTCCATAGCTGTATGCTCATTCAAGCTTTGAATATTAATACGGTCTCTAAAAGACAGAAATAAAATATAAACGATAAAATATAAACGATAAAAATATAAATATAAAAATATAAATGAATACAAAAGACAGAAATCTGAGTATGATAGTGGTGTTTGAGGGACTATGCAAAGCATATTGCCACTTTGGGAGTATATGCTTTGTTCATAGCCCTAAATTATAATCAATGAAAGTCTAATTTATTAAGTTGGTAGCAAGATGATTTCTCCTGTAATAAATAAGGCTGCACTCTTGGCAGGTGAAAACATTGAATTAAATTTTTTTATTCTGAACTATTTTTATTTCTTTTTTTTTCAAATTGGAGCAGGATGATTCTAAATTACTAACTTGTTTATTTTCACACCAACTCAGCAAATAAACATAATTCGTGTGAAGCCACGGTAGCCTATGCCTTCCTGTTACTTTAGCTACTCCGATGGACTCTGGTTCGATTCCCGATCCAATCACTATTATCCTCATTACTCTCACAAGTATCAGACCCAACATTTCTGGAGAAATCGTCTGTTATCAGTAATCAATCATTTCATTAACATTTATCATTATGGTGGAATGTGTTAATAATATGAAATTCAATTCATATTGGTATGAAATGTATTTTCATCATGATGTGATTCTACGTATTATAATTCCTTATCATTTTCAATTTTCAGAATGCAAGCGCCTGTAGTTAACAATAACAACTATAGAGCACGGCTCAGGCCGAGAAGAGTGGGTTAGTAATCTTATATTATTATAAGCAATCTATATTATAATAATATGCCTTATTATGCTTGAGGTGTACTATGTTCATCTCAGATATAATGACGGCTTCATCAAGTGTGTTGCTTTCCAAACTTTTCTGTCAAATAATGGCAATGGCTTTGTTTCAGTGGATTTGGCATACTGATATAACTTAATCTACAAAAAAACTTTGTTAGCTCAGTAAGGAAATCAATCACAACCTATCTCAATCTTAGTTTGCGTAGTACAATGCCTAGACCAAAACATAATGTCGGGTACAAATAGTCATCCATAGTCGAGATTGGTTAGAGGGACTATAGTCTACGTAGGCTTCCATTATAATATACTCATACTATACATGGTGTATGTAAAGTCCTTCAAGCCGATTTTGACTGTGGATGACTCTTCCAGCTAATCTATGTTGTGGTCAAAGAGCATACCACTCAAAGAAGAGTGCTGCGATTGCTGTCCTAACTGATAGATTATTTATATTAGTCTGCCAAGCTGAGTCTGACAATTATATAGGATGGGAAAATGTGCGTCAGGAATTATTGATTATATAGTAGCAATTGATAATAATAATAATAATAATTTTAATTCTATGGCCAATTTTGAATGTTAGATTCAATCTAAATGTACAAGCCCTTGCAGGAGTTTCCATGATCTTGGGTTAGCTATATCAAAATAAAATTTAATTTGATCTATGTTATCCTTTATAATTGTTTGTTCATTTATTTATTGTTCAGCTCAGAATTTTTTATTATAAATTCTATTCAACAGTTGTGAGTGAACGTATAAATTCATAGCCATTAAGTTAATATAAACTAGTTATTTTTTTAGATTTTCAGTGATTTCGAATTATTCTTGTTAACTAATCTACCATACAAAGTTTTTGATAATGTAGCCTAAATGGCCAAACTGTCCTCATAAACTATTGAGTCCAAACCATTTGAGACATATGCTGTAAGTCATTTTTGCCTTGAAAGGTTCATTTTTGTAGCTGCTTTTCTTATTCAATCACTCTCAACCTTGTTTTCATTTTTTCAGCATTCCCAACGCGCACGCTGCGCGATGTGCATGTCACATGGCTGGGGGACCGAGCCCGTCACTCGTGGGTGTCATGGGGGGCTATACACCCCTTCATGCCCCACGATGAGCTTGTTTCGGCCATCAAGAGAAATGTGAGTGAAAAACAGTTCTATTTGTGGTTAGAATAATTATTTTTCTTTAAAAATCTTTATGAATCTGCAGCACTTGAATCATAGTAATTGGAAGTAGAAACTAGTAATTAGTAGTCTCAAGGCCCCCATCGACTTTGACCGTAGTTGTCAGCAAGATAATTAATTCACCCATTGACTGAAGCCAATCCCCTTTTGAACTTGTCTTCAAATAAGAGTAAAACATCTGAAATTGCCATTTGCCAATCGCCCTCAAGGCTGTGCACTTGTGATTGAGAAACATTTTTTTGTCAAAGTTGAAGATTATGAAGGTATTGAAATGTTTCATCCTTTGCCATGTGTGGTGATCACATATGGTGTTGCCATAGTAACCTCTTATTTACTTCAACTGTTTATTCACCATACTGAGTTCTTCGTCAATTGAAGCCTCACTTTACAAAAGGTCTTTAATTCTAGTACAATTTATTGAACGAAAGATAAAATGTAAAAAATGTCTATGCCTACTTAGATGACATTATTGTTTGTGGAATGGACATGATAATAAACTACAACGTTTTCGAGATACAATAAAAAAGTACAATCTAACCATAAACGAGGATAAATGCAAATATTCTCAATTTACCCTAAAATACTTGGAATATATTATTTAATAGAGTATGGTGAATAAACAGTTGAAGTAAATAAGAGGTTACTATGGCAACACCATATGTGATCACCACATTCTTTATCAATTATGTGTGTATCAAATGTCTTTGTGAACCACAAAATAAATAATTGGGGGAAAGAATAAAAAAGTACAATCTAACCATAAACGAGGATAAATGCAAATATTCTCAATTTACCCTAAAATACTTGGAATATATTATTTAATAGAGTATGGTGAATAAACAGTTGAAGTAAATAAGAGGTTACTATGGCAACACCATATGTGATCACCACATTCTTTATCAATTATGTGTGTATCAAATGTCTTTGTGAACCACAAAATAAATAATTGGGGGAAAGAATAATGAAAAAGATGCAAATAGTCATGAAAAATTTCAAATGTTTGTTTGATTATCGAGATTTAAGATGCCACTTTCAAGAAAAGGGAAACATGTGACTGTGCTAACCGTAGTATACTATATTATACCCATAGTTGTTATGGTGCTTTACTTATTATCTTGGTAGCTCTGCTATGGAGTCTGTAATGCTAATGAAATATGGCAAATATTACAAAAAAAAAAAAAATAAATAAATTGAATAAAGGTTACTTTACCATTGCGGAGTGATACTGAAGTGAAAATATTTCTAATTGGTTTACAATTCTCTTGCAGAATATACTGAAAAAAGTGAACAAAAATATCCAGGCCCTCAAAGTGAGGGCAGGTGAGAGGAGGAGGTGGGAGGCCAGCGTGCGGGAGGCAGCGGACCTCTCTCGAGGTATTTATAAAAATATTTTTTTTTCAATTACAATAATACTATAAATTGTCTTTCTCCATCACCATGCTTCTAACAGCCACTAAGCTTAATGTCATTGAGCCTTTCTAGACATTGCTGTAGAAAGCAATATAATATGTAGTTGGATGCAATAATTAGAGGAGGACAAACAGGCCAAGTACAAGAATGGATCGAAATTTAATGTCCTTTATCATCTTTTAGTGAACTTACCGCACTGAACCAGTGATTGTTCATGTAATCCAACCTTAACTTTCCAAACTGAATTCAAACAACAACTAAAACTATTTACAGAGTTTGTTATAAGCAGAAATAAAATTTTTTCATCTTAATATTCAATTTTTAATTGATTATACTGATCAATTGAAAAATTCTGTTCAAGATTCCCTATGGCACAACTAATCAGTTGAACTGTGATATCTTGGTAGAATGTACCTGATTGCCAAAATGTGGAATTATTTTGTTGACTAATTTTGATACACTCTTAGATTCCAACTCCATGGGACTTGACTCAGGAACTGTTGAATTCACAATTACTGTACTCTTAGGCAGTGACACTTACAACTTGCGGTGGTGTTAGACTACACAAAGAGCTTGTCATAGCACACCAATGGAGTGTTGTATTGTGTTATATCTTTACCTGAAGTTCAGACAACATGGAAACTCAGTTGATGTGCTACATGTTGCTTGTGTGGTCTCACTCCATCATGCAGCTTGAGTTATAGAAATTACACCCAACAACTCTTAAATGGAAACTCCCATCATGCAAAAAAGTGCCAAAATTATTGTTCAGTGAGCTATCACTAAATAATTTGAGTATTTTGAACATTATATTCAAAAGGGTTTATTTTTTAAGAGTTTCCCATATTAACTTAAATTTTTATACTATCCATACTATTTTGAACCAAAACATGAAATGTATACTTTTGTTGATGATAATACAATTTATTTTATGTTTTGCAGAATGCAACGCGTTCAATGGCTGGCGGGGGTAGCTGCAGGTGAAACCCCGCCCCTCCCGCAAGAACACATCGAATTACAGCAGGGCAATGGAGAGGAAGGGGACGCCACCTTCATGTATTTCATCTCTGTGTTGGAGGAGGCAGAGGAGGAGGAGGAGGCGGCTGTCCCCCCACGCCAGCAAACCCCCCCTCCCAGGCGCGGCAACAAAGTAAGCAATAAAAAGTAAAGCTGTAAGCATTGACCTGAATGCTGAGTGTTTGTGTTGTGTTGGATGATTGGAGGTGCTGTGTATTAGGGTATCTGTCATTGTTGGTTTTCTGTAGATGTTGAAGCTGTGTTGTTGGTTTGTGTTCTTTGTAATTGAGAGAGAAAAACAATTCAATAAACTTCCTAGACCTCTCAATTACAAAGAACACAAACCAACAACACAGCTTCAACATCTACAGAAAACCAACAATGACAGATACCCTAATACACAGCACCTCCAATCATCCAACACAACACAAACACTCAGCATTCAGGTCAATGCTACACAGACTCAACAACACACCGCTTTCCACCGACAATTACCACACTGAACTAAATACAATAAAATACCTAGCACAAGAAAACGGCTACAAACACGACCTAATTGACAAACTCAATCATAAAATAAGAAACAAAAAACAAAACACCAACACCACTGACAAAAAATACATCACAATGACATACATTAATCCACAATCACACAGACTAGCAAAAATCTTCAAAAAAGCCGGCCACACCATCTCATTCAGAACAAAAAACAAAATAAAAAATGCACTTACACTCAAAACCACACTGAACACAAACAAATACGATCTCCCAGGGATCTACAAACTAAACTGCTCTGATTGTAACAAATTCTACATAGGACAAACAGGCCGCACATTCAAACAACGTTACAAGGAACACTTTCAGGCCCTCACATCCAAAGCTGAATCGAATTTTGCCGACCATATCATTCAAACTGGACACACTTTTACCGACATCAATACCAACCTACACATTCTACACATAAAATCTAAAGGACACGAACTCAACACCTTGGAACAATTTGAAATATACAAACACACCACACACAATAAACAAAACATTCTCAATGAACAACTAAATTTTAAATCTCACAAACTTTTTGATCATATTTTACAAAAACCACAACACTTCTAACCAAAAAACTGACATGATGATCTAGGAGCCTCTGATGATGGATCTCATAGATTCGAAAGTACTCGGCCAGTTTAAGTGAGTTATTATACTTATTCTTAACAAATATTTGACTGCATGTCGTTAAATTTCACATGAAAAGTTAATATTAACACGCAGTTCGTCATGGAACAAGAAATCCAGGAATCTCAATAACTATTGCTGTGTTATTTAGCAGTGTAATTTAATTTGGATGGACTTCAAATTAATAATAAGAAGCAGAGAGAAATAGTTCATTTATTTTTGAGCTTCTGCAACAGCTTTGTGATTTCAATAACAATTTTAATGCAACATAACAGTTCCTTCCACCAATATTTTTACCTTAAAAATGTGTGTTTGAAAAGTCATGCTGTTTCTTATTCCTCATTATAACAATAGAATAGTCAGATTTCAAATTTTTCAGAGCTATGCACAATCTTTTCGTACTGTATGACAGACAAAATGCAGTACAGTAGAATGAACACACATTGAAAGTCAATGTAACCTAACCTATCTGTTCAATGTAGTTCTAATTCAGGAGCTAGTCCAAGACATAAAAACTTATAATTTCAGACTTATTTATAAATTTATTTTATTCATAAATTTATTTGGGCTTCAAACAGTGCAGTCCATCCCAACCTTGTCCGTTGAGATGTTGAAAATTAATCGAATCGTTAAGGCAGTTTACTTTGTTACTTCTATTGGCTATTGAGATGTTGAAAATTAATTGAATCATTAAGGCAGTTTACTTTGTTACTTCTATTGGCTATTTTTATTCTTGTATAAGATATTTGGTACTTGACAAAATTGATGCTGAGATTAATGTTTATTTCAGAACGGGCCACGAAAACGAACCAGGAACAGGAACACATGGGGCCACGCTGGACCAACGCCTACCGGTACTTCATGCCAACCCTCCATCTGCCGTCTACCATCTGCCCCCCCCCCCCCCCCCCCCAAGCAACAGTATTATATGGTTGGTGCTCAAACTCAACGATTTACTCAATTGGCAAAGGAACTAGATGCTATGGGATAACCTATCAAATGGTTTGAACTATACCAGTACTTGTGTAACCGTCAACCGAGTGTAAGTAGGAGTACAAAACCTTAACGACCAACGCATGTTTCAGAGGTGATTTTTCTGGTGAAACCCTTAGACAATTATTCTGAATACAACCATCATTGTTTATTGTGGTTGTATTCTCTTCACTTTCTCTTCATTACTTGTTGACTTTTTTTATTCCTTTTTTTATGACATGCAACAACAACAGCAGCAGCAGCAGAAGCAGCACGAACAGGGGCCACCGTTGCCACCCTGCCTGCCCCTGGAGATTGGTCATGAAGACCTACCCAGGGCGCCAGGCTTGATGTGGGTGCGTCCGGCCCCAAGGTGGAGGAGGTCAGCCTCGGCCCCAGAGCCGAGGCATGTAACTCCACCACCACCACCATTCTCACCACCACCACCACCATCGCCACCACAGCAAGGTGTACCCCCACCGTCGCCGCCCCATGTGCCAATAGACATTGGCTACATGGATTTACCTGTGGGCGGCGGCATAATGTGGGCGGTGAGAGCTGCGAGGAGGCAACGGCGCTCAGCTTCCTCACCCTACTAAATAAGGAGGTGGGGAAAGCACGCCCCCCTGCTACAAGGGTCCAAGTAAGCATTAATTTTTAATCATCTTTCTGTATCAAGGTCTTAAGATGGTCTCATATTAGAAGCTACTATGAGAAACTTTTAGTTGTACCTGAGGCTCATTAAGCACCACAAGCCTTCTGATGCATTAGATTTGCTGATGATGCAGATAGGATTCAGATTGTATTGTATCGGCTGGATTGTAATGTTTAAAAAGCCTCATGTGTAACCAAAATCGAACCATGATCGCCTCCAATGTGAGACCAGCCTTATCTGTGATGTGTCACTAAGAAATGTTATTTGTTTTTAATTCAGTAATTCATTTCATTTTGAACAGTAAGTCTACATCATATTAACAGTGTTTGAATTTTCATTTTCATAATTCTATACATATTCTTACTCATTGACAATTTAATTATCATATTTGAATTGGAGACAGTGTAGGATAATGTGTTGAGTATCCATGATGTTGATACATCCACTTGATTGATCTACATACGATGTACTATAGTTTCAGCTATCACTTCTTTTTCCAAACTGAAACCAAAATATATCATAGTAGCTTAATTATACTCTCCTCAGAAGAATATTATTGGTTTTTAGACAGGGAGCCTTCTTCTAGTGCATGAGAGGCTCTCAATCTATAAACCATTAGGATTTGTTTGAAGAGTATGTATAGAGCTACTCTGTATTATACTTCAGTTCTAGTTTGGTTGAGATTGAAAACGATGTGACAGTCAAAACTATAGTCTCTTGTGTGTTGAT
>OX418226.1:39905188-39952688 GCA_948455865.1 Conomelus anceps
TTTCTGCTTCTTCTAATTCCTTAGCTTGTATTACTATACTGTCCGGTTTAGAACGTTTAAGTAACCTCAGTATAAATGCTGTCACTCGCAATAATTTCTTCAACGTTGAGCAATTTTTCAACAATTCATCCCAAACAGTTTCGTTTCTAGTGGCAATCATGACAGTGCGCGTGCGTATCTCCAAGTCTGGTGATATCTGGGTGGTTTTAATATTTTGCTGTGGCCATGAGTGTTGTGGAGTCATTAACCACCTAGGGCCATGGAACCACAGTTGATTGTTTACCAGTTCAGATGGCATTAGACCTCGCGACAAACAGTCAGCCGGATTTTCTGTCCCAGCAACATGTTTCCAACATTTCTGTGGCAGATTTTCTTGTATATGATTCACGCGGTTGGCTACAAATACTTTCCACTTGTCAGGTGGTGCGTTTATCCAGTGTAGTGTCACTTCAGAATCAGAGAATGCAACAATATGATCAAAAGTATGACGATCTTGAAATACTTCTATTATGTGTTTCATGAGTTTGGATAATAGTAAAGCAGCACATAACTCCAATCTGGGTATAGATAAAAACTTTTTTGGAGCGACCTTGGATTTAGCACAAAGTAATCGAGATGTAATCTGATTTTCATTTTCAGTCACAACATATATAACAGCTCCATATGCTTTTTCTGACGCATCTGCAAAACCCACTAATGTTGTTATGTTAGAACTATTAATACATGAATGGCGTGGAATTCGCAATTGAGCTAAGTTCTTGAGTTCTGATTCAAATTTCTCCCACTTCTCAATTATGTGTGTAGGAGGAATTTCATCCCATTCTACATTCGAGATCCATAACTCTTTCATGATCAATTTAGCTGAGGTGATTATCGGAGCTAAGAGTCCAAGTGGATCAAAAACTCTTGCAATTTTTGACAAAATTATGCGTTTTGTATAGCCGGGATCTGGTTCAACTGTTTTAAAATGAAATGCGTCTTGCGATGGTGACCATGACATCCCCAAAATTTTTCTGTCAGCGTCATCAAACTCTAATTCTTGACTGTTAGCTTCATTCACCTTATTTGTCACGCCTTCTACATTGCTACACCATTTTGTAAGAGTGAAACCTCCTGCATTGAATAATTCGATTAATTCGTCATATAATTTTATTGCATCATGTTCTGTATCAATAGATGTGATTATGTCATCAACATAAGTATCTCTTAATGCCACTTGTGCTGCATGTGGATATTTGGCCTTCTCTAAATTGCATAGTTCTCGAATAACACGTTGAGCTAAATAAGGTGAACTTTTTATTCCAAAAATAACTGTATTCATTTCATATGTTTGAATTTTCTCCTTCTGAGAAAATCTCCATAATATGCGTTGATATTTGCGATGCTCAGGATTGATTAAAATTTGTAAAAACATTTTCTTTACATCAGCAGACAAAATAAATTGGAATAAACAAAAATTTAACAGGACATCAAATATTTCAGACTGTAGTTTTGGACCCACATGTAACAAGTCATTTAATGACCAACCAGAGCTAGTGGCAGCACTTGCATTATATACCACTCTAAGCGGAGTACTAGAATGATCTGGTCTGTGCACGGCATGATGGTGAATATAATAATCTCCTTCTTCAGCTGAAATATGCGTGAGTGGTTCTATATAACCTTTGGATAAGTGATCTTTCAAAACTGCATTATATTGATCATACATAGACGGATTTTTCATCAATCTCAGTTCTTGTGATCGGAATTTAGTGGTACAACTATCTTTAGATGAGCCTAACAATGTAGGCGAGTGCTTAAATGGAAGCGATACACAAAATCTTCCATCCGTTCGACGTTGATATGTGTCACAGAATAATGCTTCACATTCTTGTTCTTCCTCAGCCATTAGTGGCTTTGAGGGGACCTCCTCTAATTTCCAAAACTTTTCCATTGTCTCTCCTAAACCTTGTTCTATATAAGAACAAAAATTAGAGCGATGTGTAGCGAGCTGCTCAACAGGTGCGTTTCCCATAAGTAAATATCCTAGGGATGATTCCATAGCTACTGGTGTGGAGGGAGGCCCAAACACCTTCCGTTTTCCTATGATTAAAGGCCATAGTTGCGCTCCCAAAAGTATGTCAATATCTGCCGGCTCGTGAAATTCATCATCCGCAAGTGATAATGATTTAATGTATGACAGCTCACTCATATTAATTTTTTCAAACGGTAATTTATCGGTCAAGTTTTCAATAACAAGTGCATCAATTTTATAGGATTGATGCGGTGGCAATTTTGATTTGAATGTGAACGTGGTGAGATGATTTGCATTCATTAAACTCGATCCAATACCTTTTATTTTCAAATCAGTGTTTTCCATGTGAAAACCTAATTGTGAACACCGACTTTTTGTGATGAAGTGAGATTGACTCCCGGGATCAAGAAGTGCTCGTAAACTGTGTATGTTACCAGATGCGTCTTCTACTAACACTTTTGCCGTTGCGAGCAAAACAGTTTGAGAGTTATATGCGTTGCGAGATGCGGTGTGATGCATAAAAGAGGTACTTGCATCTTTTCTTGAACAATCTACGACGTTTTCCGACTTCTTATCGTAATTTTGCGATGCATGGGAGGTAGCAAAATCAGTTTTCATTTGTACCCTATTACTTTGATGCAAAAGAGTATGATGTTTACTGTTACATTTCTTGCAAGTCATCTCCGACTTACAATTATTAGCTGTATGTCCACTGAAAGACAAACAATTAAAACAAGCATTTTGTTTTTTCACTATAGTCCATCGTTCATCTATTGATGATTGAATGAAAACATTACACAGATAGAATGGGTGAATTGATTGCGAGCATAACGGACATTGATTTGATTTTGACTGAGTGTCAACCACATTACTTTCATGCCGGTTGCGAACAACGAAACTATGCGGACTTTTTGTTTTTCCTGAAGGTGAATGGAAGTTATTACTTATGACTTTGATATTACTTTGAGTTCGCCCTAGAATCTTAGCTTGCTCCTTTACAAATTTGACAAGTTCATCGAAAGATGGCATTTCTTTTGTTCTACATGACATTTCAAAAAGTTTAACTGTATTATTATCCAATTTCTTCAAGGCAATATGCAAAAATATGTAATCATCAAGCTTAGGAATGTTGCATTTTTTGAGTGCTGTAATTGATTCAACATAATTATGTACAAAAGAGTTTAAATCTTTCTCAGATTCTTGAGTAATGGGTTTCATCGATAGTATTTTATCTAAATATGTTGATGCAAGTAGACGTTTATCTTCGTAACAATCAACCAACGACTGGAATAAATCATCATAATTTTCTTGCACTGGTATCACGCCAGCACAAACAGATTTAGCTGAGCCTTGTAAGCTTGAAACGAGATAATGAATTTTCTCTAATTTTGAAAGTGCGGGGTTTTCATGAATCAATGATTTGAATAACTGATAAAAGACCGGCCAGTCAGCTTGATTTCCATTGAAACTTGGGACTGATATTGGCGGAATTTTCGCTCGAGAATCAGTAGGAATAGCGGGAGTTTTAGGCTCAGATTTTGTTTTCTGAGCTTGCGTGCGTTTTTCTTCTAAATAGAAAAATAAGGATTTCACTTTTTCATACATATCTTGAAATGCAGATAAATTTGCATAGCTAACTTCATAATCTTCATCCTCTTTTATATTTGCTTCAATATAGCTATCGAATGTGGTGGAAAATTCGGCATAGATTTCGTGACAAAACCTAGCTTTTTCCAAAAACTGTTGTTGGATTTTAGCATCAGAAATTTTCAAAGTCAGGTCATAAATGGTTTGCATCCGTGAAAAAAGATATTTTTTCTTTGCTTCAAGTGCTTGTATGCTTGCCATCGTTAAAGCTAGATAAACAATGATATAATTGATGGATGAATATAACAATTGATGGATGAATAATAACAATGACCTATACTGCTTTAGTTGAAGGAAGAAAGATGGGAATCCAATAAACAACTATCGTTGACGATGCGCTTGTGTCTTTGTGTGTGTATGCGACGGGATGGAGTGAAACAGATTGAGAGTGAGGAGTACAACTGTTGTACAAATAGTAGCATCTATAGTAGGCCTTTGTATTTCATCTATCTATAGCAGCAATATAGTTATATGTTTATCTTGCAATGAGCAAGTATCTCATGACTCGGCACAACTCGTAGCCTTGCCTGTTTCTACAAGATTGTGGATGCAGCTAACGTAAAACGTATTTATGAATGAAATACTATAAACTTGAATGAAAATCCATACTCTGATTACGACAAATAGCTAAAAATTTAACCTATTTGCGCCTGGAGGACCATATGGTTTGGCTGATAGCTCAGGGGGTGAGTATGTGGTGTTAAAAATAAATAAATTGTTTGTCTTACCTTTTGTAGTCGATCTTCTTTCGGAAACAGGTTGGGGGGAAGTGAGGTTTAGGAAGGATAAGGTTGTAATGAAACCCAAACCTGTTGTTAAATTCTGCTACTAAGGTAATCTTGTCAACCACCACACATGACACTTAATAAATGGAAAATAAACTTTAAATTTAGTGGACTGTATAATATGCGATGCGATGCGACTTTTTCTATGTGTTGAGCACACGGCGACGTCTCGTTGCGTACTGAGTACTGACTCCCTCCCGAGTGGAGTGGGGGGAAGCTCCTATCTATTGATCAACCCTACAGGATAAATCATGCTATAAAATGAACTAAGAACTATTACCGACTGGCGCGACCAGTCCTACTGGGACAGGAAGGGCATCTTGCTAATTGACTTTATGCCTCCAGGGGCCACTATTACCTAGGATCGATACTGTGACTCCCTAAAAAACCTCCAAAGGGCAATCCAAAATCGCCGGAGGGGGAACTGTCTGTGCTTCAATGCACAACAATGCACGTTCGCATGTCTCCAAGCAAACCAAGGTCCACATCGCCCAGACTGTGATTCCCCACCCACCCTCCCTACAGTCCCGATTTAGCCCCTTCTGATTATCACTTGCTCCCGAAATTTTTTTTTTTTTTTTTTTTTTTGAGGATGAAGCCCACATAGGTCTGAGACCTGTGCGTGGGTAATGAGTTGGATGATGGTGATTGATGAGTTGGACCTACAGTTTTAGGTGGGTTCCGAACCACCGGGAAGTGATTTTACAGCAGAGAACAGTGTCTTTTTTGCTGGCCAATCTAATCGGTCACCGTTACGAACGGGACCTACGAGAACGCAGCTTATCTCTCTGATTGAACAGATACCAGCTACGGCTCGCGGCTATCACTTCCCCTTTGAAGGGACACTTGAGTGGATTGAAACAGATGAAGAAGTGAAAGAAGAAGTAACAAATTTCCTCAATGGGTTGGCGGTGGAGTTCTACAAGGAAGGTCTACAAAAGTGGATCATGCGCCTACAAAAATGCAGACGTATAGATAGAGACGGCGATTATGTAGAAAAATAGAGGAAAAATCAAGCTTTACAGTAATGCATGCAAAAAGCCAAATACAACATGTTGTGTACTAAAAAAATGTGGGAAAGATATTTTACTAGCACACCTCATAATAAATCTCAGTTTGAATTACTCAGTCACAGCACAAGATCTAAGATCTTTCTACGCTGCATTAGAGCTCAAAAATGTTGCCTGCTCAACTCCAATGAACTATAATTTATTAACTTTCTTTACTTATTGAATTTATTTATTATATTTAAATTCCCTGCCTGCAACTATTTAATCGAATTCAAAACTATGATCAAATTAATATTGTAAGATGTGGGTTCATGTAGGGTATTGAAATGCTATAACGTTAATTTATTCAAGTAAATATGATTAAAGTGGAATATTTATCTGTTTGTGATATCAATTTGGGTTATTATGTATGTTTTTATCATATTATTGTTTCATCATTTTCATTGTTGTTGTCGACAACAATCTAATGATAATGGCAATGCATTTCCAGAGTAGATTACCAAATTATTATTATTTTCAAGTAACTTTTATGACCTCTTATGTGCAAGGCGTAGATAATATTTTCAGATATTTATTGTTGGGATCCATAATCAAGGTTGATGACATTCACAGTGATGATTTAATAGGAAAAAGGTTATTTGGATCAATTAAATGAAAAAAAAAAATCAATTCGATGCTATTGTGAAGCTTAACTACTTTTGATGTGTGAAAATATAAAATATGTTTGTTGTTAGTAACTGCTCGTATTCAAGGCACAGTGCATTTCAAACTGTGCATATCACTATATCTTACTGAACGGTACTGTTTACTTTCAAAATTTTTGATGAGTTCAGATTAAATATATCACAACAGACTAATCATTTTAAAATATTTACGGTGAAAGATAAAGCGTTGAATAAGTGGGGGGTTCCTGGGTCATCTCCCTGAGCAATAAAACTATTTGAAAATAATGGAATTCGCTGACCTATTCTGATTGAAATCAGGCTCTTATTTTTCATTAATCATTTTAATTTAGAAATGTCTAAAATCAAAATGGTAATTATCACAGAAGACAATAGTTTTTAAATGCTGGTGAATCAATTTCAATGTGCTATTGATAATGATTGGATCGTAGTTCAGCGTTTTCACTGTGTAACAAAACACTGTAATATAACCATATTGTACAGTAGCCGCCACGTAGCTGTGCCCGCCGGCAAAGGGCCAGGAGAGTACGACATTACCCGCGCTGAAAACATTTGAACATTTTCCAAAAAGTTCAAATATTGTTTTAGAACAAAGTTCTTTCTATTAAACTAACCGATGTGCATCATTTTTGTCCTTAGCACTTTCAACGAGAATCTACTCATTACAAAGATATTTGGAATTTAATAAAAACCAGACTTCATTCAAAAAATGTGTTCACGTTTCATTCCCAACATAGCTACTGTCGAACCATTCATTAGAAATCGATGAAACTTTGGTAAAAAGTTTTAATAAAAACAGTTCGAGAATGCCATAACCATCGATTAAATCAGATTTTAATCAAAGATTTTCCGAGCACAAGACAATTAATACAGAAAATTTATAAATCGAAATTTTCATGACATTGAAAAGTTATGTATCAAGAAACTTTTTTGTCTTCAATTATTTTCATATACATTCAGCGTATGAAATGTAGAGAATAAATTGAAATTATTTCCTGTGAAAGAATCATCTGACTAGACCTATTTGGTGAGATTTTGCAAAGATTCTAAATACGCGTATCTGTGCTCCCTATAGGCACTTCCAACAATACAACAAAGCAACCTCGCCTGTGCAGCAGACTGACTGATCTATTTTGTTCAATTCAGTGAATGAAGTTGGACTCCAAGGTTGCAATATACATTTTATTACGAATTCCACTTAATTCAACTTGAATAACAACGAAGAGGAGAAACACTTGACCGAAAAGTAAACCCGAATTACAGCCCGAATGCAAGCAATCTGAACGCAGTGTTATAAGTGCAATGACTGCAGTACAGTAGCGTTCAATGTTAGCAGCAGACAGCATATGTATGTAGAAAGGCATTGATATCACCCCGCGAACCTTACTTCATCAACCATGTATTTCAAGGACACGCGGGCACAGCTATATGGCGCGTACTGTAAAACTTTTTACATAATATTCATGTATAACATAGGTTATACTGTTATAATGATAAAAAAAAATTGCTCATCAATCTTCGTTGTAAAACATTGTTACATAGTGTAAACGCTGCAACGTTTTAAAAATGTGATATCATTCTACAGCTGCCTGCATTCAGTTGTTCACTCGTACGTAATCTTGAAGTACAGTCTGAGCTTGCAAAAAAAAATGGTTGATTTCAGTACACGTAGCGTCGTACTCTTGCAGCTCTCTGTCGGAGTGTGCAGCTAGCTGCCTAGTTGTACTATACATAGTATGGAATAATAAGACATCCAACCTTTTTCTGGTGCTGAAGAACGTTGATTGCAATAATACTGATGTTTGATGCTAGTCTATGCTCGTGTACGGTACGTTGAATAGTCCATGATATCGTCTCACACTCTCCTACTGCAGTTCATCTCCACAATCAAATTCCTACTGAATCCAATTCTTTTCTCCCTGCAAAAAAAAATAAAAAATAAATTGTAATTTTTGTCTTAGCTTCAAATTATCGATGATTAATACATCAGAACAAGTATCAGTGGTTCAGAAGTCGAGGGCTGTAGGCATTCACCAAGCCCCTTGAAGAAATAAAAACTCCCTGGTAAGTTTTAGCACGAGTCATTCAACAACTCAAATTCAAATGATTTATTTTGTCCAAGATACATCAACAATTTAGCCAAAAGAAATCATAGAGATACATCACTCTTAACTTAACAAAAATACCATCAAATTAAGCATACTTCACCAAACCCAATAAGATAGATGTACCAATATATCCTTAGCCTACTAAAAAACAAAACTCACAAAATATTTGGGGAAAAATAAAAATACAGCTTGCTAAATTAGAATATAATTCGTTTGCAAGCAGGAGCACATTTGAAAAAAAAGTTTTCTAATGCTTCATTCGCGCACACACACACACACACACACAGAGAGAGAGAGATCTTACACACTATTGCAATTCTATAAATAGGATACACATATCATGTGACAAAAGTACTTGTAGAATGACTGTAAACTTATTATAGCAAATAGATTCTCAATTGATTCAGGTGTAAAACTAGAGCCATTTAAAAATTTGTTTTTTTTTTAAGAATGTAATTTGTTTTGTCTTCTAATTGCAACAAGCAAATTATTAAAAAATTTGGGACTCAAAACCACAAACGTTTTTTGAAAAAAGTATTGTAAGACTTTGGGAGCCTCAACATATTGTTAGTCAGTCTCCTTGTACTTTATATAAAGCTATTCCAAGCTATTTATATGTGAACCTCAATTTTATTTCTTTGTTTTCAATTGAAATTTCAAATTAAATGCCTAAAGTAGCGCAAAAACTGTGCGCAAATATTTAAAATGAAATAATATTTTATGTGACACTAGTGTAAGAAATGATAGGTAATATAAGCTTAAATTAAGGACTATGTGGAAAAAGAATGCATAAAACAATGATGAGTTAGTAGAGAAAAACATATGAATGAGAGAATTCTATACAGAGTTACATAGAAAGCACATTATTCATCATCAACTTCAGGAACCATTTCAAGATCATATTTAGTATGGTGCCTCAACACGATTTTTCAATGAGGTTACCTAACCACTTTTTCCCATTTTGTATTGTATCTATATGTTGTATTATTGTATTCTGGAAACTGTGTGTAAATAAATGAAAATGAAATGAAAGTTATCAAATTATCAAGATCTGTTCTACTGTTAATAGCCTGAACTTTCTCACCATTTCTTTTCAAAAGTATTTTACTGTTCTGCAACCAAACATATTTAACTTATGGAATTTCTTCATCAGTCGAGCGTCGTTGAATAACTACCTGTTTTCCTTAGTTAGTGAAGAATTAATGTAGATACAATTGTTCATGTTCAGTCCTAAGTCAGAAGCGTTTAAGCCCCTGTTCTTTTTGCTGAGCCCCAACAATCCCAAGGCATCACTACGCCTAACAAATTTGATTACAATGATGCTATAACTTTTCGTTTTAGTTGGAAGAGGATGCATAATGTCTACCATTTCATGTGAAAATTTGTATTTAAGATGTGTAAACAGCTTATTACAGCACAACGGATACATTTTCTTTGTTCAGTGGTAAACCAGATATTTCAATGATTTTGAAGGTATTCGTTGAGTTCAGATTTGAGCTTGTTGATATCGCATTTTAGGTTATTTTAGGTATTTCAGCACTTAAATTATTTAATAGTTCAGCATGATTGGATAATTTAGTATCATGGCTTTCCAAGTCTTCACGGAAATCGTCTAAAGAACACTGTATGTCCTCAATAGCTTTAATGATAGATTTCTGTTCAAGTTTGACGTTTTTAATTTCATTGAATATAGTTTCTAATTTGTTGTCTAAAGAAAAAGTAGAAAAAGCAGTTTGCCCTTTATCAGAGTTCTTATCGCTGCCACCGTCCAAAGACCTGGTCTGCCTGTCATTATTACAGATAACAATATAGATAGTTGTTATTGCAATTGACTGACAAGAACTTGTTACTGAAGTTTTAAAATGCTGATTTCTAATAAAATATCACTTCCACCAAAAAACGCACTTGATATAATGAACAAACACAACTACTTTAGTATGATTGCACATTTCCATCACAAACTGACTAATATATCCTTCAGTATTATAATTTAATTACAGAGACTAGAAAACACGTCTATTCAATTCATCAACAATTTATCTTCACTGAAAATTTTTTAAATTTTAAAATTCTGCATATAAAACTGTTTAAGGTCTAGTTTTTTATGTTCAGCTGGTTCATCAACTTTGCTTTATTTTCAATCTTATTGCACAATTCCTTATTTACAAATTTTACAAAATAAAACAGCTGAACAACCTTCTCCTATGCGCAATCTGTTTTCCAGTATGGTGTAAGTGCTTGGAGAGGAGTTTTCAAATATATCAAATAAAATTTTATTCCTTCATTTAAAATAACATACAGCATAATCATAATCAATTCAGACAGAGTATGAAATAATCAAAATACCCGCAAGGAAAATCCTGTGCGCAGGTATGAGTTGCCATAGAAGTTTAAATACAATAATCAAAAAACTACAATCAATAGAAAATACAAAATCAGTTTCAGGAAAAGGTGAAAAACCTATAGCGGAAAAGAGGTGATGAAGAGAAGAGAAAGAAAGGAAAAAGAGGCATTGATAGTTCGAAAAAAAATATGTATATAGTAGATGAAAACAGTACGCCGTCAGAAAATTTTATCCTTAATTTTATTTGTACATATCCATTCATCTATTTCATATTTAAGCCTTTTGTTTTTGTTTGTATTTCTATTTTCAATGAATTTAAGAGGAATGTGATTTATCAGTCTTTGTGAAGTGAACGGAAATTGTCTCCTACACACGTTCAAGTTCATCCTAACCTGTTGAAATATGTTTCTAGAAGGGCGTAAATTCAAATTTAAGGAGATATCTCGATGATGAAATTTATACTTATTTTTTTCTATGTACAGTTTCAAGTTTTTTGTGTATAGCTGTCGAACGGTTAATACTTTCGAATGCACACTTCAAAAAGCATTTTATAATCAAAAAGCATATCATTCACTATTTTAGGCAGACCCAGACTTTATCCGACTAAAGATTTATTTAACGAATTTCAGGTATTAACAGTTAGACAACTTAATATAAAAAATTTGCCTCTAATCTACGTCCCTTGCGAAACTTATTTGAACATGTTAGAATGGACTTTAATGTGTGTAGGAGACAATTTTCTTTCACATCCACCAAACTAATTTATCACATTCCCTTGATCTTTCTTGAAAATACTCAGGAACAAAAATAAACTGCTTAAGGCCGAAATGGATTCATGGATATTGACAAGCAAAATTGAGGAAAAACTTTTCTAATAGTCTACTATTACATGAAATTAATTTTTCACAGCATGCTTTCAAACCACTTCCATCACCTTCCGTTTCTTCCTCTCTCTTCCTTCATCCTCTTCTACTTTCTCTCTGTCCACTGCTTTATTTCTATATTCAATTTTTGTATCATTGTTCATTTTTATTTTTTTATTTTTGCAACTCATCATACCTGCGCACAGGATTGTTCCTTGCAGGTATAAATGATTTCTTTAAAAAGTGTCAAATTATTTTGTTTGTATATGTCAAAGAAGAATCTGAATAAAATTTGATTTGAATTAAATTTCTTATAGCTCATCCTTCAGTTGTTAAGGTATACATTTTTTGATAAATGCTAATGACACAAAATTTGTTATTATCTGTTACCAGTTCAACAACCTGGAATTTATTTGTTGTTAACTACGAGGTTGTTTCCGAACTATTTGAATATCGGATGATCTATTAGGCTTGTTTCACACTTGCACGACTGGTCGTTTACACGACGACGACATAAACATTGGAACCGTTCACATATGTACATTCACCCGACCACGACACTTTAGTATAGACGATGTACAACGCGCTTCCGTAATTACCAAAGAACAACAATTCAACGCTTACACAGAGTAGCGATCTTGCTCAATACAGTAGGCTGTCGTGTCGGAGATGTGTGTACAGTTCCAGTGGCTCGCTGCGCCCTCAAGTCGTTCATACGACACCGACAGTCGGCACTAGGGATGTCGTGGCCCCCTCGGCACTAGCACGACAGTCGTGCGTATCCACGACATTTGTCGGCCTAGTGTAAAGAAGCTGATATCCCTCTTTGCCCTTTAGTCGGATGACATGTCGTTGTAATGTGAAGCCAGCCTAAGATGTTCAGTTTATTTTATTAATGTCAGCATGAAACTATTTTTGATTTTGCACAACTTATTTAGTTTATAAAACTAAGTTAAAATTAATTGATAATTCAATTGAAACTTTTAGACATAGTTTTTAAATCTTCTGTACAATCTACAAGCGCTCATATTGCGCTTGGAAGGGTGACCGGCAGCAAAACATGTTTTTTTCATTTTTTAGGAGGATGAAGCCCACAATCATAGGTCTGAGACCTGTGCGTGGTTAATGAATTGGATGATAGTGATTGATGAGTTGGAACTACAGTTTTAGGTGGGTTCCGAACCACTGGATTGTTATCTGATTTGTTTATGGTAGGCCCTACGGATATTGAGGATCATTTCAATTAATCCATTATTTCGTTGATAATTATTGTAGATTTACATTGATCTGCAGTGATCGATAGACCTATCTCCTGCTTTGTCATGCTTAGAGAACATTCCATGTGCGGAGCATCGCGTTTTACAATGCATATGCTTGAAGCATGGAGTCAATTCGACTCTTTGTGAACGTTTTATCTAGGGACTGTCTCAAGCGAGAATTTCAGGGCCCTATACTGCATGCCATCAAATTAGGCTGTCATCAAACCAACTGACTGCCAACGTTAGACTTGTAGACTAGACTACATGGCAAGGTTAGTGTTGTCAATTCTGGCATTAAGATTGGCGATTCAATGGTCCCGTATTTGACAACAACGCAATTTTTTACAGCCACCTAATTTGATTGCGTGAAGTAAAATTGCCGGTTTCACAAACATAGATTAATATTTGCTTAGCCGATCAAGAACTCTTACTAGTGATCGGCGGCGATCAAATTATGATCAACGTTTTTGAAACCGGCTGAAAGTGTTCAGAAATAGTAGTTTATGCAACGATTTTATTTTGACCCTTATTAAGGCACGAGTTAGATGTAAGTTATAACACGAGTGAATGCGAGTGTTATAAATATCTCACGAGTGCCTTAATGGCCAAATAAAATCGTTGCATACACTATTTTATCTACGACCACTAGTATTCATTTAATTAAAACAATTTCATTTTACCTGTGGCCGTTCAGAGATACCTAACCTCTCGTCTCAAATATGAGAAGTTATAGTAGATTGTTAGGGTAAAGTAGCTGGTGTAGCAGTTTGATTAAATCAGCTGATAGTTTCACAATATTGAATTACGATATTGATTCCATAAAAAATGCTTCTGATTGGTCCAGAACCCGTGTTATAATGTAGAACCTGTACTATAATGAGCTCATTATGCAACGGGTTTCAAAAAGCATTTCGAAAAGACAGCTGTTTTGGCATCAATTGTGAAACTGTAATGTATACATTATGACATGGTCGTAGATAAAGTGATATTAAGTGTATACATGCTTCACCTTTGTTACGCACGACGTCTCCTCGACAAGGGCTGAGCTCTTGGAGTGGCAAATCAGTCTTCAAGTCGTGAGCCATCTCACACAACAGTCGCTCGAATGACAGATTGATCGCAGAGCATATGGTTCTTCTCAGCACCACTTTTGACCACACCACTCTTGCGGCTAGCTTTTGTAGAAAGCTGCTTTCTGGGGGCCTTGCTTTCGATCCAAGTCTGCTCGTTTCTGAAATTACAATTGGGAAATATTTATCGCCGAAAATTCAATTATAAATTCATAATACAAAAACCATTAAGTTAGTGTACCTGAAATAATTCACGATTATTTCATAATGAAAGAACGAAATTCAGTCTGAGAAATTGATAATCAACAAAGCCCAACTAGCCTAATCACAAAAACTTTAATATGATTCAATTGAAAAAGAAATTGGGTTTCTCATCTTCTACCATATAATAGTATCTGTCATACGAGCATCAAATAGCATATTAGAAAAACAGGATTCTAGGAGCGTTGGGTGGGTATTTGGCTACGGTATTGAGTTTATCTGACAATTAATTTCCGTAATTGAATTCTCCAAAAGTTGTTTTTACAAAGATGACTACCGGTACCGGATTATCAAAAGTTAATCAAGTTAAATCCACTCTGTATCCTACCTTCAGTTGTTTTGTACTGAAATTAGGTTTCAAATTTATCCATTCCATGCTTGTAACAACAGAAATATAGGTAGATATTCTCTCTTAGGCATGCCTCAGACACAAAGGATGAGCTTCCTGTCCCAAAGAATGTTCTGCCTCAAATAAGAAAAAATAGAATTTCTTATATATTTTCAATATTAGTCATTCTAGTTGTAATAAATATATACTGTAATATTCTACTCAATATTCTATATCAATAAAAATAATACATTATTTATCTGGAAAAACAAGAATAGTATTAGTTAAAAAAAAAATAGATACTGTAACTAATCTGTAATGATCATGTTTGTAAACTTCTAGAATTCGTTTAAAGTTTCTAGATTAAAATTTAAGATTCATTCTAGGATCAAGCCATTTGTGTTAGTATCTTATAAATCTGCAATTTAATTAGGCTATTACTGTTTCAAAGTCGAGAACTTTGACTTTTGTATCAATTTATAAGGACAATATCATCACTCTGTGTTAAAATAATAGAATAAATTGATACTGTTGGAGCCAATTCACTTGGGCGTCCCAACTATAGTTGATTGATAGCTTCCTAGGTAGAGGGCGGAGTAAGCTGAGGACCAGACCGTGTTTAAAGCCTGACGGCCAAGGCTGACACAGAGGATTAAAAATAAAGCGGTTCTACTTACAGAGATCAGCGGAATGGCGGTTTACAATCACGGGTGTGCAGAGGCGACAACGTTCAAATTCACGAAATTTGGATCACAGATGTCAATTGATGGCGACAAGGAGTCTTTCAAGGTACCTTGATAAATCGCTGTTTGAAATCGAAGCACAATTTACACTGGTAGCGGGTATAACCAGAGCGTCAGTCTTTCTTGCACACATGAGGCAACAGGTTAGCGGAGAGGACACGTTAATCGAGCGGGAGTCGCGAAGATTCTTGCCATACCGTAAGCTCTGAATACAAGTACTAACTAAAACAAACTGAATTAATGCGGTAAAACAGTCAAATGAATTTGAAATCACAATACAAGCGGTACAACGAAACAAAAGAAAAGGCGGTTGCGAGCGAACACACGAGAGCAAGGACGAGAACGGAACAGGATGAGAAAAAACTAAGCACACTGCCAACCAATTCAATTACATCGAGTACTTGATAAATAATTGTCACTTGCACTAGGCGGTTGGCACTCATTGCGCGGGCGGTTGATTCAAATAATCTAGATCCTATTTACAGTGCATATTGGCGGTAACTACATATCTCACTTACTGCGATTAGTATCGGCGGTAACAGATACTTACTGTTGTGTGGCCACCGATCTCATGGTTTTGCAGCCAATTTAGCCCATGCTTCCCTTGCCCAGGTATGAGTTTGCAATCACGAATAGCCTTCTCCTTTTTCTCCATTTTCGAGTGCACAGAAGCAAATAATTAATCCAGCTCTATCTCAAGATGATGTCCAGCCAATTTCCACAAAATATTCTCTAAGCAACAACACAATTTCACGAAATTTGGGAGTCTACCATGACAACTCAAAGAAGCCAACAGAGAAAAGTAGCTACGGTGAACGAACGTGATGAAAAGCAAGTAGAAATTTGCAAGCCGCTGATACGGTATCTGCGATAGCTTAGATCATTCCGCACAATTAAGTAGTTCGGGCATGTAGATTCGAGTACTTATCATTTCTAGTTCTATTGTTGTGGAACTTGAATTTCCAATCTCCTGAGCATCCACATCTGAATTCAAGCTAAGATAATGAAGGCAGTAAGGTCAAATAAGGCGTAAGAACAGAATAAAATTAATTACGGTATTCAAAATATCACTTCAAACACAGTTCAACCAAACACAAAAGAAAAATCCCACTTCTATTGTCATACCGGTACCGGATATCGGATACCGTCATGTCATGTCATGCTGTCTGCCTGTGCCTGTGTAGGGAGCTGCCAATGCCTCCTAAAGTGCAGTACCTCTAGGAGGCATTGGGGCTGCCCGATAAACAAGAATCGATGACACTGGGCGAGTTAATAGCTAAGCGAGTAGCCCTGTAGAAAAGTTACAGGCCGACCGTGCTACAGCAGCTCAGCATGTTAGGCCGAATTATAGAATCAATCGAACTTCCAGAATCACCCCCATACTATGGAATTTCAAAGACAATAAATAATATTGCAACACAAAATTGTTTTGTTTCAACAGATTGGTCTCTACTTTCTTGCAGATTTGACGCCTAGTGGAATCGGACTTCCCTTAAAATATGAAGTCATATTGAGATATGACAATATTAAGATATGACTTTATATTAAAATATGAAGTTTACAAACAATTATTCAATAAACTTTCATTAAAGCAGTTGATTGATGTTAGCACAGAAAATTCAATATGTTACATCCAAAGTATTATGTTAGCAGCGTGCGCAATAAAATGTTTCATACATATCGGCTTTGGCCACAAAATATTGTATTTCGGTGTTGGCTACACTACCAGCAAGTACCAAAAAAGTAGATTTTTTATTTTTGAAAATCTGAATCACGAAATAGAATGTGTCAAAATTATTCTTAATTGCAGAAAATAATAAAAATTCATCTAAACATAAACTAAATAAATCATCTCCATAAACAAAATAATTTACCCTACAAACTGAATAAGCTCAACAAAAAAATATTATTGGTAGCTTCAACAAGAAAAAATATGATAAAGAGTGTACAAGAAGTAATATGGAAATACATCAAAAAAATAATTATGTAAAAATTGATTAAAAAACACAGATAATATGAGTGAAGAAGAAATGATCAAAAATCGTGATCATTTCTCAGATTTCCACCAACTAGGCCTACTAGGTTAAATATTTTTGGTGATATAATATAGTGATACTGTGGTAGACATTCATAATGAATAATGCTGATGTTTCAACCACTTAAATTATTAACATAAGAGATACAGATACGAAAGTTACGACTGTCACCTGTCACATCAATCAGATTAAAATGGCGTGATAGTCAAAACTATAGTATCTCGTGTGTTGTTAATACGAGAGTGGTTGTGACAGTATCAGTATTAATCATTTTGTATATTTCTATAATAACGCATTACACATGAAAATTCATAAATGTCTAGCTTTTTTTATTAAGCTTCAGCTACTTATTACCTATGTATTAATAATTTGCAGACTTCACAAAAATACAGAAAACTTCCAACATAGGAACCACAGCCATGACACAAGGAATAAAAACCTTCTTCTAACTAGCGTTGCTAGGAAAGCACTATATCAGAGACACTTCAACCACCTAGCACCAAAATTTCACAATCATCTGCTTCCTGTAAATATCAAGGACATAACACACCCAAGAAAATTCAAATCACTGGTTCAAAAATGGATAATAAATACAGAAAACATCGCATAGAGAACATTATTTCAAATAATATGTGAGCTCACTTATCCAAGATATTTGCACTCTCACCCAAATTTTGCTCACACCTACTCTAGTACATGGGTTCCCATAGTTGAGTAGGTTGATTTCCATATACTTCTTACTCTTTCTAGATATCTGTGTAGTACTTTTTAGTTATTATTTTATATGCATGTAATCTCGGTTACTTTAAGTTTTTGAAGGAAGGAAATAAAAATTTATTCATTTATTCATTTATTATTAACATTTAGCTGACATTTTGAAGGAGGGGAAAAGGACCATTAGAGGAAGAAGAAGGAGAAGGAAAAAAAGAAGGAAGAAGCAAGATTGAATATTTTATTGGCTACGTCTTGGAGACTCCAGTTATAAGACAAGTCAGATTAACTATTATACTGTCTTATACACTAGTCACCATGATTACTATACTAATTAATTGAAGTGAGGCTTAATTTTGAAAGGAACTCTTGTACACTATGAAAAGTTTTATCAACAAAAAAGTTTCAATTATTATTTAAATATTTCTATATTTTGAAGACTCTTTAAAAACTGCACTAGCTTTTTGTAGAGTTTCCTACCAATATAACTAGGTTATTGTTTGAATAATCTACTACTGTGACTCACCGAGTGATAATCTCCTGGGCTTCTTGTATTATAATCGTGTACTTCAAGATTTTAGTAAATATCACTCTTTTTTACATACAAATTAGCTTCATACACATATAAGCAATGTACAGTTAGGAGACCAGGTCTCTTGAACAACGGCTTACAAGAATCTAATCTATTTACTCTTTCCATACACCTAACAGCTTTCTTTTGGATCTTAAACGGTATGAAGATATTGTTTTGATGAATTACCACATACTAAGATGGCAGACCTAATATATGACAGTAAGATCCCGTGGAGAGCTGTAAAAAGTAACTTTTTGTCATTTAATCTAGCAAGCTGTCGCAGGACAAATACCCCAGATGAAATTTTACAACACAATTATTTTCTCAATGTAAGTAGCCCAGGTCAATCGTCTATCCAACAAAACTCCTAGAAATACAATAATGATTTCTTCCTGGTCTAGTTG
The DNA here is from genome assembly GCA_948455865.1 of Conomelus anceps. Taxonomy (NCBI): domain Eukaryota; kingdom Metazoa; phylum Arthropoda; class Insecta; order Hemiptera; family Delphacidae; genus Conomelus; species Conomelus anceps. The sequence goes on from OX418226.1 coordinate 39,924,029, forward strand.
ATTATCGTTTACAAACACGTTTATAGCCCTATATTCATTTGAATCAAATACTCAGTTATGTTTGTTTGTAAATGTCATTATTTTTTTAACTATCAGTTGAAATATGTTTTTGAACGCTGATGAAGTGGGTCTACTACTGCCAGTGGCGGATCTACGGGGGGGGGCGGCTTTCGGGCTGAAGCCCCCCCAAAGCCACCAAAGAATGTAAATTTTTTACCAATATAATCAGTTTGAAGCTCGTAAAATATTCATTCGCAAGAATTACCTAATTCCACTACTAATTCTCCAATTTATTGTATGAAATCCGTTAACGTTTTAATACTGTACAATGTCTTAGTTATATCTACATTGCCTGCAACCAAACAACTCAAAGTCCTGGATTTCTTGTTCCATGACGAACTGCGTTGTTAATATTAACTTTTCATGTGAAATTTAACGACTTGCTGTCAAATATTTGTTAAGAATAATTTGACTGCAAGTCGTTAAATTTCACATGAAAAGTTAATATTAACAACGCAGTTCGTCATGGAACAAGAAATCCAGGAATATAATAACTCACTTAATCTGGCCGAGTACTTTCGAATCTATGAGATGGATCTCATAGATTCGAAAGTACTCGGCCAGATTAAGTGAGTTATTATACTTATTTTTAACAAATATTTGACTGCAAGTCGTTAAATTTCACATGAAAAGTTAACAACTCAAAGTGTTTAGATTTTTGTGCCAGGCACAGTACTCTTGATGAATAGAAAAAGTAGTGCAACATAAAATTGCAGTAATTGTATTACGACAGTTCCAACTTTCTTTTAATGAAAAGTAATGAGGAACTACACCATTAACATAACAACCAATGTTTTTTTTTACATTCTATCTATCACAGTGGTCGGCAAACCAGTGATCACCAGCCACTGATATAGGTTATATCATGGAAAAATTCCAGATACAACGCTTACATTGGATTTACTTATACATAATATGGATCTAATACCATTTTAAATGATTTTTCAAAGAGATTATACAAAAATTTTCTTGTGGATTAACTTCAGATCCCATATTTCTATAAGAAAAAAACTTTAGAAAAATATCTCCCTTTACAGTGTGGAATTCACACAAAGTTTGTCTATTAAAGCTAGATGAAACACTAGTTAATTGAAAAATGTGTAACTATTTGAAGCTCTCAAATTGATTTCCATTTTCAAAAACGGAATAATACTAATTAAAGCACTTGCATTGATTTTCATTCTTAAAAATGGAATAATATGACCGGAATAACATTTTGTTCCTTGACAAACTGCTGAACACACCAGATTCAGCCATAATTCAATCAAAATTTTCCAATATACTTTAAATTTAAATCAATTTTATCGTTGATACGGTTCAAAGCACTAGGGAAGCTTGGGTTTGATTGATTATGAAAAATTCAAAAACTTTCACAATTCTTGTATTCAGTACACCTCTACCCCACATCATCAGTAGCTACCAGCCACCCCCAAAATATTTTTCTGGATCCGCCACTGACTACTGCTGACAGTAACAAATTCAAATTCACCATTGTGGTGCAGAAAACATTAAAAAACACATAAACTTAGTAAATTGTTGTAAAGGTGTCGAATTTGCATTGAAATAATCAAATAGTATGACATGTTGTTGGTTATAGTGAAATAGTATTAATGAAACTCAAGAAGTATAAAGGTCGGTATTCTATTAAACAACATTGCGTCCTCTATAGTAATTACTAAAAATTACATCATTCGCATCTATTAAAATCAGTAGCAAAGTTGCTCAATGTAGGAGAACACAACACTCATTGATAGTGAAATGTGATAGAGAGAGAATTTGAGGAGAGGAGGTGGAAAATAACAATCCAATTTAATCAATATGAATAAAATTCACATTTTTGTAGAATAATGCATCAAATTTGTGACAAAAGGGCGATACAGATACATTAATGGAGTGCTCTAACAAGAATATTAAAAATTGATTCCAAAGAAGTTAATCAAAAGACCAGAACAAATTTATTAAAATTGAATAGATTACTAGGATTTCTAGTTCGATTTAAAATTATCAAATACATAGAGTAATAAAAGAAAGCTTATTAGAAATTCTTGTAAACGTAAAAAATAAAAATTAAACATTAATACTATAACTAGAATTTATTTTCGAAATAAATGTAATTTATTGTGCACAGATTTGTTTTCCATCAGAATAGTTTGAACAATTCATTTGATAAGCAAGAACTTGCTGGAATATTGAAAGAAAGTTGGTATGCTTTGATAATTTAAAGCCATTATGCTCCTTTTGCTCATAATAATAAACCTGAAATAACTTGAATAATTTGGTGCCTAACTAAGTTGTTGAATGACTTACCAATAAAAAATGTTTCTTTTTGAAATATGATAAAATATCATTCAAATATAAATACAAATTACGGTACTAATTACTAAATATTATTTTTTTTATAACTTTAAAATATACGAGGCTACTTTTGCTTATAACAATATTGCTAAAAATAGCTAGAATTATTTGGTGCCTGACTTATTTAGTGATCTACTAGTAAATGTTAATAGTTTTAAAATATAATAGGAGATAATAATTGAAAGATATGGGGCTTGTTTTGCTCATAATAATACTGCTAAAAATGGAAACATATATCTGGTAAAACTGAGCTGTTTCACCTACCAGTGAAGGCTTATAATTTTCTAATATAAGAAAATTAAGTATGGATTCTCTGAGGTTTGAAAATGTTTTCATTGAAAGCGTTATTATTTTAAATAGATATAATGCTTGCTTTCATGTACGTATAACAGTATTATACAAGTGCATAGGTATTTTGTGATGTTTTCCATGACGAAATACTTGATAAACAATCTAATATCAAAACTGAATCTGTATTTCTATTTAAATTATGATTTTTACTCACGTATACTGGATATATAAAGGGATGCATTTCACTTCTAGGCTGATGAAGCTTCTCTTTAGAAGTGAAATGCATCCCTCTAATATCTCCAGTATAAGTAAGTAAAAATCATAATTTAAATATCAAATATTTGTTTTATACAGTGTCAGTTTTGATATTAGATTGTACATAGGTACCATATACCACGCCTCGATCCAAAGACGTTCGCTATTGTGGACCCCCTTTAACATATCATGGACCCCCAATTTTATTTTTTACTGACATGGACCCCTGGCCGGTCCCCGTGGACCCCAGGGACCACTGGTCTACACTATCATCAATATATTTGTTACTTTCGTTAGATATATTCTGGGGACACTAGTACAAGCATCTATTTTAGCTACTTGCCTATTTTTGTTTATTACATCCCACACTGCTGTGTTAAAGTACAAACTTGTATTCAAAATTTGCTGTTTTCTTACATTTGGCCCTTTTCACTTCTTTTGTATAGTTTTTCTTTAGAGCTTTGTAATTATCTTCACGTAACATATTTCTAGATAGTTTGAATTCATCATATGCACCTTTAACCCTATTACTTTCTGCAAGGATATCATCAGGTATTCACTCTTCAATTTTGTTTAATTTGTTTTTACAGGGTCTTTTTTAACTGGACAACTCATAGTAATATGAAACCTTAAAATATTAATGAAACTATCATATTTGTTATTCAAACTATTGCTATTGCAAACCCTACTCCAGTTTTCTTGTAGCAAATTCTGCTTCAAACAATCGATATTCCCCTGTTCACATTGTTAAACTTCTTTTATTCCTCTACTTTTTTAAATCGATTTATGGTCTTGCAATCCTACCTGTAAGATTTGATAATCATGATCAGATAGCCCGAGCCGCCTTATCTCGTTTTGCAGTCTTCTATATTTGTAAGGATGTTATCGATTATTGTTTGTGATGTTATTGTGACTCTTTGGCCTTTTTATTGTATATTCGTGAACTTTTATTTCTAAGTTATTCATGTACCTATATACATTAACTTAATAAAATTGTATAACAGACTTCATAGATTCACGGATGGAATATAGAGGAATCCTGAAATTTTGGCAGGATGAATTTAAAAACAGTTCCAATTTTTATCCTGCTTATTGAACCGTGCAAATTGAAATTGCAATATATGAGTTTATATTGTTTATATGGAAGAAGGCATTTGAAAAAAACTGAAAGTAAATATAATTTAGCAGAGTGAACTATATGGTAAAAAAATCTACCCATACTATACCGTATTGATCAAAAGCAGAAGTCTAATTTTGAATTTTTATCAATATATGATACAAATCTTATATGAAATGACAAAATAAAATGTTGCATTTACGTACCTCTCTGGTTTTAAGTGATGGAATGATAAAAGCATTCTGTGGCATCCCACAGATCCCACTTGTCTCGGTACTAAAAAAAAAAATAGCTTAATGGTTGAAGCTGCATCAGCAGAAAAATAACATTTGTACTTGGCTAACAGGAAGAAATAACAATCTTAATTATAATTATTCCAACTTCAACAGCAATCAATATTGCATTTTACTTTGCACGTGCATACTAACTAACAACGTGTGTGTTACGCTTGTATATTTCGAACTCCATTTTGCTGACTCATTCACTAACTAATCGGTACAACGTTGCAGTACACAGAAGTTCTTTAATAACATCCTGCATTGGTAATCCAGGGAATGAATTCTCCGAATAGACTAATGTAATAAACAGTAGGTCTATATATGTAGTAGGCCTACGTAGGCGGGCCGTCGTTATAGATAAACAAAAACTTTCAAGAAAAAAATCAATAAGACCAAATTAATGAAAATACAAACTATTAAAAAATGTTTTATTGTGAATATACATTGTTCTGAGCATTCAATAGGAGTTACAGAATGTTTCGGGAGGAATCTGCCAAACTCCTTAGACGTCTTCCTCTCATTGCAATAAAGAAAATCATTTTTCCTATTGTCTTATCCTGTTATTCAAAATAATGAAATTCTCACAACTCATACTTATTAATATTTAGTGATACGCAATGACAAATTATTCTCTGGTATACTTGTGAACTTATTAGTAATAATTATTATTGTAGCAATGTAAGTGACTTTGAAAATAAATGTGTAGAACAATTGCTAAAAATGATAAGACTGCACTAAACTAGTTTTGAAAAATGAAAATTCTTTTATAAAATATATTGAGATAATTGACAGTTTCATATTGTTGAATGTCAGTACATGCAAAATTAATTAAAAGGATAGTAATAAGAATATTACAACTTTTCCAAATGGCAGAACTCATTTGCTAAACTGAATAATTCTGAAGCAATCATTGGGCACTATAGACCCTTAGTATTTCGGGAAAATAAAATTTTTATTCCTACGGAAATTAATGAAAATAAAAGATTGTCACGTTTTGATTTCGAAAAAATACACGAAGCAAATGTTAAAATACAGGACCTAGAGATACTAGATGAATTGCCAATAAGCGACAATCGCACTTTTTACATTGTGTTGTTATGTTTAATAGTTGCATTTTTGCTAATGTTAATTATTTTTTTCAAGCATAAAACAATATGGTCAAAATATTCTAGTTGTAAAACTAGTGGTAATGTTGGAAATAATTTGGAGGTTGAAGCTCAGAAACAGGTATAACCAAAAGAATCTGAGGACAGCTTCAAACCTAGGGGGGAGGAGTTACATTTGGTAACCGTTTCCCAAACTTGCATTGTGTTCTATTAAGATGCTGAGTATTGTATTGACGAGTGTTTCATTGTTTTTAATTCAGTCTGCTGCCAGCTCTCACAAGATACACTTGTTCTAATTATTTCTTCAAGTAATTTGTAATTTCTAATTGAATAAAATAATTTTTTAAAAAGGCAATTGGTGCACTCAGTTAGTTCCTTAACTCAAGACAACGGAGCCCCATAATTTGTAGCACTGATTACAAGAAAAAGAATCTACAATTATTACAGATATTATTATGATTATTATTACAGGTTATTCGTCTTGATAACATGGAATTACATGAAGCAATTTGGCCTCTGCAATCTTATCTGATAATGGTAATGTTAACTGTATAATGTACCCTGCTTATATGTGTATGAAGCTACTCTATATGTAAAAACGAATGATATTAACCAAAATCTTGATGTACATGATTATAATACAAGACGCCGAGGAGACTATCACTTGGTGAGTCACAATAGTAGCTTATTCAAACAAAAACCTAGTTATATTGGTAGGAAATTCTACAACAAGCTACCGCAGTTTTTGAAGAGTCTTGAAAATATAGAAATATTTAAAAAACAATTGAAGAAATATTTAGTTGATAAAGCTTTTTATAGTGTACAAGAGTTCCTTTCACATCATAATTAAGCCTCACCTCAACTAATTGAAGTAATTATGGTATCTAGTGTATAATATTGTTGATCTGACTTGTCTTATACTCCTTAACTGGAGTCTCCAAGACGTAATCTACAAAAAAAAACTGTCAGTCATCTGTCATCTGTGATTGAAGAGATTTTTCTACAGGATTATTTTTGGGTAAAGGTGGATTTTTGTGGTTTCAATATTTCATGAGGGACGGCAGGATAAAGTCCTTAAGGAAGCAAGATGCAGTAGATTATTTCTGAGATTTTTACAGTGATTTTTTCTATCAAAATTTGACGCTGACATTTTTGTGAAGGATGAAGCCCAAATGGGCTCTATACATTGAGAAATAGTTTCTTAATGGAATAGTTTATTAGTTATTAGAAATCCTAGAAAAATGAATTAATTGGTCAAGATATTCTGCGTTGCAAAAATTTGCATCAAGAAAGGAAACTGGTGAATGAACATTACCACGAAATCAAATAAGTGAATCAGCACCAAGCATCCGGTCAACAATTATTCTCGTGCTTCAATGTCTGAATTTTATCTTCAGCACCGTTCTTTACCGTTTTAATGCGCTGACTTTGCATTTGCATTTTTCCAGTACAAAGGTAAAAAACATGAAAATTGTGATATTTGAATTTTTCAAAATTCTGTCATTGTCTCCTGGCTTTCCTGGTTCCATAGCAACTTGACATTTTTTCCTAGGATGAAATTGGAGGTGTTTATAAACTACTCAATTTTAGACTGTATAACTTGACAAAATCAATGCTAGTTTGAAGTGACTGACAATTAAACAAACTGACAAATATACATAAACAGAATTTATCAATTTTTGAGCAGTCACGACCGCTCAAGACTGCGCTTGGATGGGTGACCGTGCTTCAATGACTTGATGTTACAAGCTTTATTATCACTTACCCGGTGGTTCGGAACCCACCTAAAATAGTAGGTCCACCATGTTCCCCGTAACATGGCACAAACGGCGAGGTGGAACTACCCGTAAGGGTCTCCCCACCATTAAAAGCCATACGCTTATTATTATTATTACTATCAATTTCGAATTCCTTTAAGTGCTATTAGTTTATACCGAAGACTTCCGCAATGGCCGATATTGACAACAGTATTGAATAGCTGATGGAAATCGATGAAGAAAGGTGCAGAAAGGTCTCCATAGTCTAGTGGTTAAGGCGCCCGACCCGCAATTGGGAGGTCCGTGGTTCGATTCCCGGTGGTGGCTGATATTTTTGTACAGTAGCATTCATCGATTTCCATCAGCTATTCAATACTGTTGTCAATATCTGCCATTGCGGAAGTCTTCGGTATAAACTAACAGCACAAAGGAATTCGAAATTGATAAAATCAATGCATTTGATAAAATGCTTCAATTTCATGTTGAGAGGAAAATTCAAGTTGTTGAGTGGCCTACTCAGAAACAGAAGTAGAAAATACCTTAGGATCTCAAGAAATTCAAACATCTTAACTTCCTGTTTCTTGTTGTGTAGTGTAGAGAAACATCAAAAACAAAATATATGTTTTACTTCCAGAATTTTAGGCAATGGTTATTTGTAAGTGGTCAAGCTTATAAGAAAATCAAGCATACCTCTAGAACCTTCCCGGTTTTACAAACAATAAAAGTTTAAAAAATCAATTCAAATTCAATTTTAGACGGTTTTTTTTTAATTTTTGGAAAACGTTTCTAGGAGATTGCCCCTATAGCCAGTAATTTATTATATTGTTAGAGAGAGGCAGACAGTCCGGCTAAACCGTTGAAAACCTCTTCTTTAAGAAGTCTGTTCTACCTTGGATTTGTCCGATTATTTTTAAACGTGATCATCAATCCCATTATATTTTTATAATTCATTTTTTTATCTATAATTAATTGAATTGGTTGATCAAAAAACTGTGTTTTATTAATGAATGAGCAAGTTCATTAGGTTCATTTGAGTAGAAGAAGGGCTAGAAAGTGATTTTTTTCATAGTTTCATGGTATGTTGAAAAGTTGAACAGTGGAGAGGAAGGAAAATGATTTTCTCCAACCAGTAGACATTCAAGCTACATTCAGCTACTTTCAAGAAATATTGAGTGCACGTTTTTATAAAAATATAAGATTACAGTAAACAGATAACACACAAATCGACACACCGACTATGTATTATTTATTTATATATTTATTTATTTATGTATTTATTTATTTATTTATTTATTTATTGTGACAAATATACAACGAATGTGAAGGTGCAACAGACTCAAGTCCAAAACTGCTCCCTTCACACATTTTGAATAATGTTACATTATGCTTGATTTGGTTTCTGAGATATTCCAGACAAAAACATTCTCACTTATCAATGCTATTGCATCAATCAAACAAACGCCTTTGATCAACCCGTCTTTGATCAAACGATAATTTATTGCTGAATCTTTTGTAACAAAGGAAACGAAACGTCTCACGTCTGTCAGTGTTTTTCATACGATATTCGCTGTCTCCCCCACTTTTTCATCTCACTCGGCTACACCTCCTCCTCCTCCACCACAACCACCACCTCCTCCTATTACTCCTCCCCCCTCCTCATCCTACTCCTCCTCCTCCTCATCACCCACCGCTTAGCTGCTTCCATCGCTTCACTCCCAAGCTCTATGAGCTCCGTGAACTTGTAGTGCACAGACAAAAACGGAGCTAGTTCTATGTGGTGTTCCAGTCATTGCGTCATTGCGTCTTTGTCTATTTTCCGTATTAATAACAGCCTCTACTATTTCATTCCACTGTTCTTCTAATTCCAACTGATCAGCGCAAATATATCTATTCAATGAAATGTATCTCTCTTTCATGTCTACAACATCTGGAATTCATTTCAAGTCCTTTCTAGATGGAGCTGCACTCCACGTCCCCAACTAAACCTTTTTGATTTTTAAAATCAATTTTTTCTCTCTTGATTATCCACTTGAAAACGTTTTTATCATATCAGATAATATTGTATACATTGTGTTATCTAGGTTGCTTGCACCCATGGGTTCCGGGTATGATTGGGGGGTGGGAGGAGTGCAAAAGCAATGGGTTCTCAAGACTCCTCTGAAGGGGGTTCCATTTTAATACGGGAAGGGGGGGGGGAGTTGAAAAGAAGAGTTGACGGTCAAAGGTAGAACTACACTTCCAGGTGGGTTTCGAACCACCGGATAAGTAATAAATAAATTGATAATTTATTTTTTTGAGAATTTCCTCATACAGAGTTAAAAAATAAAATTTAATTGATAAAGATTAACATACACTAAACTTCAACCAAAAAATATAGCTATAAATTTTTCGTAACAGTAACAGCAACGATGAATAAATTGCAACATAATGATAGAAATAATAATAATTATTATTATAATTATAATTATGATAATAATAATGATAATAATAATGATAATAATAATAATAATTTTTATAACATTTATGCAGGAGTCCACCTAAAACCGAAAATGGCGACAAGGGGTCCATGAGGCAGAAAGTTTGGGAACTACTGAGCTAGTAAAACAATTTCGTTCGCTTACAGCAGAGTAAGGATATCAGTTTCATTATTCACAGATATTCCGTGTAATGTGTAATCCTCGTTTTCTAAAATAATTCTCAATATCTGATAGCTACAGCAGGGGTGCCCACCCCCCCAAAGCCTCATGACGCACCCCCCCTTAAAATTGAGCACCAGCCTCCCCCCCAAAATGCGATAAAGTAAACCGCCTCGCCCCCCACAAAAAAAATTCGATAGAATAAGCCCCCCCCTTATTCTTTTTAAAACTAATACCATGCTCCTCACTCTTAGCTCTCACGTCTATATCTCGCAAAGCTTGAATAATAACTTCCTGCACAAATCCTAAACATAACTACTCTAGCCAAGGGCGTACCCAGGATCATAAGGGGGGGGGGGGGCATGGTCGTTCTGGTTGTAACATTTTACTACAGAAAAGATGGATGAAACCAACATTTTAAGAAATTATGTATTATTACAGTAGTGCTTTATCAACTAAGATGTTACAATTATTTGCTTGAAAAAAACTTATTCTTGTAACATGTCTTGTATTTACTTATACTATTATCATTTTTCTTAGATTCGTAGAAAACTATCTTGTCAAAAACTCTCGTTTGAATCCAGACCAGATTTTCCAGAATTTCCGATGAACGCTCATCACACACAATCCAGTCCATCTGTCCTCTCCCATTGTACTTCTAAGCCAGATCTTTACCCTTCGAAGGGTACTGAAAGATCGTTCAACAGTAGCCGTAGTAGATGGGAAGCCACTTAGAATGAGGAGTGCATGTCTTGTTGCGGGAAAAAGTATTAGCCTCCTCCAAAAGTGCAGCCACTTCAGTATCCTTTAATTTGTCTTCTGTAATCCTTGTAACCCTTCTTTTTCCCTTTACCCTTTTCAAAATCATTCAAAAATCCCCAAAACCCTCCCATGTGCTTTTTCATGTAATTCATCAGAAAAATGTTCAATTTCATGTCAATGCTTCTTGATGACAGCAAGGATTATACCAATATGTTTCCTCACCATAATGAAATCCATATTTTTACTTAGTAGAACGTTGACAAAGGGTTTCAAAATTGCAGAGTAATTTACAATCATGACTAAAGATGAGTTTATGAAGAAAATTGGTTTTTATATTTCTACAATAATATCATTACAATATTCATTTCTTTACGTGAACCATTCTTCTTTAATAATCTATTGATTGTTTGAAAAATCACTAGTAAACAACTCATTATTGTTTGTGGTATTCTTTTTCTGTCTTTCTATAGAATAATTGAGTACGATTGAATGATAATTTGGATTAACAACAGAGTAACGATAAATTATTTTTATTTCAAGAATTGTAATAAATTCCAGCAACTAAATTTAATAAAGAATTTTCTGCTTCCAGGGGGGGGGGGGCAGCTGCCCCACCCTGCTTCTCGCTGGGTACGCCCATAGTTCTAGCTAATTCATATTCAATAGTATTATAATAATAATTATAAATCTGTTGCCATTAATTGACATTCTATCTGGTGACTTTGTAATATATTTTTGAATGTAGTCACGTTAAACACTGTTTCAATTAACTTTACCAACCCCCCCCCCCAAAAACCTTTTTTTGGACCCCCCCCCCCCAAGAACTTCAATGACGCAGTCTGCGTCATAGCCCCCCCTGTGGGCACCCCTGGCTACAGAGAAAGAACAAAAGCGGACTTATCGAGTCGCCCTGTAACACGCCTTCACAGCTCTCGATTACTATCTTCGTATCTTGATCTGCTTTAAAGCTCACAATTTTACTGCTGACTCATAATTTAGGCCACAGCTGATGATGAGGCACAGTGTCAAATGCCGATTCAAAATCCATAAACAATGAGAATAGGGTCTTGTTTTTGTTCTCAAACTGCTGATATACTATTGAATTCAATACATATAAATTAATATATTATCTATATTATCTTTTATATTGTTGCTCACTTGAACAAATTCACTCCCAATGGACTGAACAATGTTTTTCAATTCTAGCAAAGATTCGCGGATTTCACTTTTTCCGACTCTAATGCCCATTATGGACTTTGGCCTCCTCCACTATAGCCCTCCAAGCATCTCTATCACCAACCATCCCTCTCCATCCTCTATATCCCATCTTTAAGATATCCTCTCTCATTTCATCCTCGCATCTTATCCTTGGTCTGCCTTTCTTGAGTGAAGTTTTCCTTTGTAGAATATTTTGGGCATTCTGGTTTCACTCATTCTGCAGATGTGCCCAAACCACCTGAGTCTCTGCACCTTTATAAAACGTACAATATTACGGCCGTGTATCAATGATTCCAGCTCTAAATTTGTCCTTCTCCTCCATTCTTCTCCCTCCATAAATATTTCTAAGAATGTTTCTTTCAAATACACCAAGGTTATTCTTGCCTTCTTTTGTTAATGCCCAAGATTCACAGCCATATGCCACTACTGGCCGTATTATATTTTACTGGCTCTCATATATTTTCAATTTACTTTCAGTCTCTACAATTGAGCGTGCTTTTTAGAAGTTTCATGTTACTGAAGTACGCTCTATTTCATTATTCTTATATGACATTATTTTTTCTTTTATGCTGCGACTTATCTTGTTCTTGTTATTCAGTTCAACGCGTAAATAACTAAAATTTTTCACTCCTTCAAACAATTTTTAGCCAACCCTAAGATTCTGTGCTATTCTTCTTGCCTGGCTACTAGATATTTTCATATATTTCACTTTTTACTTTCCCGAATTTTACCTCTAGAGTTTACCTTATCCAGTAGACGGTCAAAACACTGTTCGTTTTCAGTGGATGATTCCATTTTAGCAAACGTAATAGAGAACGGTAATATAAGAATTTTACTTTGTCACCACGAGCAAGGACCGGAAAAAAGATAATGAAGCAAAAACAAAAACCGTCTGCCCGCCTGCTTCGACTACTAGCTCGAACTCGATAAGTGATCAAAAAAGGTTGCACCATAGCGAGACTGATGCTCTCATCACATTGAACAACATCATCAGATAGCAGTATTATGGGTGTGATGAATCACCTTCATCTTTTGAATGAAACGTTTGGGTCAATCTCTTATGTTCATGATTTGAACAGTTGTTATGCTCTGATTGAATCTGAACAATCACGTTAGTCCAGCTTGATGATTTTTTAATTTAAAATAAACCTTTTTAATGTTGATGTTGCCTACATGAGTCTGAAGACTTGTGCGTGGATAATGAGGTGAATGAGTGAATGATGAGAAACATCCATGGCTGAATGAGAACCAACCCAAGGGAACAAAGCCAGCTAAAGCTTTATCTTATCTCAGACAAGCGCTTCAACCAACTGAACTACCGGAGCCGCACTGGTAGATTTGAGTGGAGAGAGGGTTCTGGGGATGAAGTGTCCTTTAAACTATTTTCCAGTTAAAAATATGGTATGTAACTTATAACTTTCTCTAGAGTGGTAGTTGCTGTTAGACGTAGACCCTTTCCTTCCATCAGGCCTGAACTGTGTCTTCTTTTATTCGATAAATACACCCTCAAAATTTCAACCAAAACCAATAAAAGGTTATGTATTGGTAATATTGTTAATATGTATTGTATAATAAGGTTATGTGTTGAAGTAGCAAAGACCTATTTTAAAAAGGTCCTTTCCACCCGAAATTATTCCTCGTTGTTAACAAGGGGCTCTGTAGGCAACCATGCTATCTGTCTTCCTTTGATCCTTTTAGTCCTTAGTAGCTGCTCTGTCCCGGAAGATGTTTCTTGCTTCATCGGCTCAGAATAACGTTCGATTCTTATCGGCGTAGAGATGTCAAAAATTAAAAAATTAATACATACTTTTCTAGGAGTAATAAGAAGCTAAATATCAAGTTTCAAGAGTCTGGCATATTCTTTTCAAAAGTAATAGGACGGATGAACTTTCTAAGATTTTTAAAATTACAAGGAATTGCTTGTGACCAGCCAAACAGCTCTCTTTACTGATTGAAAGGGTAAAATCTATCTGCAGACTAAGCAATTGAAATGAGAGAAAAAAGAAAAAGAACGAAACAGCTTTGGCTACATATTGACAAAAACCTTTAGACACAGCAGTGGTTGAACAATTAGTTCTCCAACTTTATTCATGGCTATCCACTTTTCTATTTACTCTCTAAATTCTTGGTTTTCTTGTTCCATAACGATCTGCGTTGGTCATTCGACGTTTTATTGTAAATTTAACGACCTGCAGTCAATTTTAACTCACTCAGGTCAGAGTGAGTAGAAATATTATTTTTAACAATTAAAATTGACTGCAAGTCATTAAATTTACAATAAAACGTTAATTTCAAACCCTCTGCTTCTACTTGATTCCAATGGATTCTGGTGGGATAAGATTCATTTCTGTTTCAATCCTCATAAGTTAATGAAACCTATTCCACAAAAATTGAATTTATAAGTAGAAACATGAATGAGAGGCTTAAAAATGAATTGGAGAAAAGAATAGTTATGAATAAAATTGAAGAAAACTGTTCTAACCAATCACTGCTGTATCTAAAAAGTTTTTTCAATGTGTAGACAAGTCTCTTTTCTTTCTCTTCCTTTTTCTCTCACTTCAACTTTCCTCAATTTTCATAACTCTATCTCTTTATTTTTCTCATTATTCTATACCTTTCTTCTTTTTATCCATCATCTTTTCAAATTGACTTTCGTGTAATCTATTATCGTGATCAACTCTTATTGTTAAATTCAATGAATTTGGCCATGTCTGCTGTCTGCATGAGTCCTAGAACAGTAACCACTCGTTTTTTTTCTGTATAGTACTGCTGAATTTTTATTTACATGTTTTCGATATTTACTAAACGTTTCTTATCGCGTCTTTTCTGATCTTTGAAAGGAATTCTCATTTATTTGTATAACATACAAAGAACGTGAATGTGAATGCTTTTTTATTGTGAATATTACTCAATACTCAAGTACATTCATGTATACCCTATGCTCATGCTTCAAGCTGTATATTTCAGAAATATTTCAAGCAATGTACTATGATAAAAATATACTGATAGAATAGTTGAAAGAAACTCTACACAATTAAAACGATTGGATGGCATTAAATGTCTCAAGTTAAGCTCTAATGCAAAGTCTAGTTCAATTCAATGTATTCATAAGCAGTACAGTATATTTCAAGAAATATACTGTATTATTAAAATCCTTGTGATACAATATTTTTTGGAAGAAAGCACATACATCATTGAAGATTTGTATGCATTATCAATTTAATTCAAAGTCTTAGTATAACTTCTAGATTTTTGTTTTGCTTTTTTAATAAAGTTTTTGGACTCAGCCATATTATGAAGCATCATGTATGATTAATAAAAAAAATAAGTTTGAAAATGAATCTCCCACTCTAGAGCATGACATTCCATAGTGAAGTAGGTTGATTTCATGTATTATGTGAATAGAATGCAAAATACATACCAATTATATATATACAATTAATCACTTGAATAATTAAATACTGCCTGACATTCTACTGCAAAAATAGAATCCTCAATATGTATATAATATTGAGGATTCTATTTTTGCAGTAGTATGTAAGGCAGTATTCAATTATCCAAGTGATTAATTTGTTTTGTGATTAATTTTTATCATCATGCTCACATTCATAGTCACCTGGTCTATGCTATCAAACCATGAAGCAATCGCTCAATAGCCATCACACGTTCAAGGCTCCAAAGTAAGTCATAGAGTTGAAGAAAATTTGTTTAATTAGTCAAGGCGTTTGTGTACCATGCAATGCCAGGATTTTTATGTCTTCCCTCTGGTAGTATATATTCTTATTAATTCATTCGATAAAATGTAGAAACATCCCAATGCTCTTCCCTCTATTATTATTGGTTACCAAGAGCAACAAATTTCAGCAGTGCTTAGGTGGCATTCCTCTAATAAAGTGTAGGAACACACTCCACCTGAGTCCTGAATGATATAGCCCCTTTTCAAGAGGATCCAGTCAGTAAATTGGATACATGAATACATTATTTTATTATTTTCCTCTAGTTTCATACAAATTTCTCTATTCTTGAAGACAAAACTAACAAATTATAGAAAATACAAAGCCAGAACTGTGAAGTACAGTCTTCAGGGCGAACAATGCAGGGTACAACTTTTTATTAAGTTTCTCGCTAGGTCTCTCTAGGTATCTGTGGGCCCCGGGGCAGAAATAGAATTCGGGGGCCTACTTTTTCAAAGTGTAAGACCTGTTTTTGCATGTTTAAGTCCTTTGAGGGCCCCGGCTGCCCCGGCACAGCTATAGGCCTGACTTTTTCATTTAATAAACAAATTGAAATCTTTCTGCATATTTTAGTCATTGTGCTAAACCGGGGTTTGTTGTTGCTGTTGTGATAGTTTGTTGGTGGAGGAGGAAGAGGGTCAGCGCTATCTAGTGTTGATCATTTAAATTGATGCGCATGCGCGTATCTCTCCCCAACCAGTTCAACTTACAGCATTTCCCGCATTGTGATTCAGTCCAGTCCCAGTGGCAATAGCGGTACGTGTGATTCATTAATTTTTAGCTACTTATCGGTTTTCAGTTTTCTAGTACTCTTATTTCTTATGCGGCGCTCCCGACATCTTCCGGTTATGAAACATCATTCTTATCAATGCAAATTTCGAATATTTATCCGTTCTGCGGGGTAACTACGACTGCAACTTTGAGGACATTCAGCCTTTAGGCCGGACATGTTTGAGATTCGCATCTATTTTGAGCCGTTGGATATATTTAAAAACATCGCTCTAGTCAGCGCACTTTTTGTGTAACAAGAAGTCTTATTAAAATGTAGCGCGGAAGCGTCTATCTTTGACAAGCCGTTGAAATAACGTGTGCAGTGCTAAATAATACAATTCTCATTGTTTTGATTGGTTACTACTTTCTTGCAGATTTGAAGCCTTGTGAGACCCTAATTTTCTAGTTGATGCTGCTTCAAATATGTGATTTGTCTGTGCGGTCAGTGAAGTGTAAATAATGGCAAAAAATGAATATAGTTTTGTCAACTATTAAGTTCTCAGCTCTCCAAGTTTTCTATATTTTTCTGTTCATCAAACTACTCCTATCTGAGTGTGTGATGTTACAAATATTCCAGGCTGAAACGATAATCGAACCTGTGGCCAATGGAGTAGCAATCGGATGCTACAGCAGCTACACTATTATTTGAGGTAAGAGATACATAGCAGGCAACTTTACTCAATTCAAAATTGATACTTTCGTCTTCATTCAACTATTACTTCAATCAACCATTACAACTATCAATCTCACTGACTTCTCTTCAGCAGCTAGGCTTCTTCTTCTCAATTTTACTTAACTGTAATTATAACTGTGATTGTTGTATGTGTATTTTTTCAACTGTTATTTCTTTCTCTGTCAGGTACCTATATATTGTTTGAGCTCAAGGAGCTCTAATTGAACTAGGCTATTTATGTGCCAAGTTCTACATAGAAATTTAGTACACAGGACCAACCTTTCAGGAAGAAAAATTAGAAAGCTCTGAAATGTTCAATCTAGTAATGTGTGGAATTGTTTCATGAGATTTTAGGGCTCTACAATCGAACTAACTCGGTCAATGTCAGTTTTGAATGAAGATGTTTCTATCACTTCTCATTTTGAGTGGATTTCATTCTTGATTAAAAAAACAATCAAAACATTATTCGCTTTGTTCCATTTTATGTCGTGGAATCTTTCTTTCTAAGAAATCGCTCGACCAAATCGTTTCCAAGCAATGTAGGCATAGAAGAAAGATGATGGGATTCCAATTAGTACTGTAGCGAAAATACAGATAACTACAAAAGTTACATAGGATGCATTGCTGAGGAAAATTCTTCTTTCATAATCGAGAATCAAGTAAAATTTTCCAAACTTGAAGGCTGCTGAAATACAGTACATAAAACAGGGGTGCCCCCAACCCCCTGCCTCAACGCATCATGATGCATCCCCCCTAAATCTAGCACCAGCCCCTCATAAATTAGGCACCCCCCAATGCCTCATGACGCACCCCCCTAAATTTAGCCCCAACCCCCCATAAATTAGGCCCCCCAAAAATATGCGAAAAAATAAGCCCCCCGCATTCTTTCTAAAACTAAAAGAAGATTTATAAAGCTATTGAAAAAATTCAAACTCATTCGATGATATACAAACTGTATATATATTTCTTGAGCTTCTTTTCATAGTTAACATTTTTTTGTAAAGGTAAAAAAGAAATATCAATGAAATGAATATATGAACTTCTGCTCTATAAACTTAATTGTAGAATAGCTGAATAAGAATGTGAACCTAAATGGTTTTTAAACAATCAAATACTATTACAAATACACAATGGTTAAATAAAAATGAAATACCTATAAGCAGTGGCGTAACGTTTCCCAATTGGGCCCCCCAGTTGAAAGTCAAACATTTTTAATTTGTAGGCTGTGACCATCTACGAGTTAGCTAGGCACCTTCTAAGCTTGTTAAATCTATCTCTTTAACCCTACATAGCAGTTTTTGTCTTTGGGATGAGGAAACAGAAAACCTTTCAATTATTTCTTCGTTAGAAATAGACTAAAGTACATCTTTTTTTGCAGCTAGAACCATTAGATTGGACAACCATGAGTCTCCCATTGGTCATTTGGTCATTGGTTTCTGGTCATTTTAACTCGACTCTTTCCGGTGATCAACCAGTAACTGCTAAGGAGAGTAAAGTGTTGTATAAAACCACTTTCAGAGCACTCGCTTAGCGTCTCGCTACACTTGAATAATAACTTCTTGCACAAATCCTTAACATAACTATTTTAGCTAATTCATATTCAATAGTATAGTGATAATTATAAATCTATTGTCATTAATTGACATTCTATCTGGTGACTTTGTAATATATTTTTGAATGTCGTTACGTCAATCAACTTTACCCCCCCCCCCCCCAACAAAAAAAAACATTTTTTGAAATCCCCCCCAAGAATTTCAATGACGCAGTGTGCGTCATAGCTCCCCCCCCCTGTGGGCACCCCTGCATAAAAAATTATTCATACGAATGGATTCATATCTACCAAAACATTCAAATTGAACGCGCCAAATTGGGATAAGTAAATAAACAGCCTATTGTTTAATGATTTCATATACATGTATGGTGAACTTATTGAATTGGCGATTTTAATAAAAAATATTGCTCAATTGTAATATTGACTACGAGTTTTCCTATTCACAACCACTAAAGAATTCTAATGTGAAATTTTATATTACCATATGTTCCTACACAAAACTTACTGGGAATTAGTGGAGAGCTTAACAAACATTTAATATTTTATACATTACTGAAATATATTTACGTATGAAAATCACTGATCAAACAGAGATTTAGTAATAATAATTTTTCATTAATTTTCTAAAAAAATACAGTAGAAAGTAGGCAATGCATCGCCAACTGGATGGCAGTGGATGGCCAAATTTCATCATCTGTTCTGCGATCCTTCGTCATTTCGCTTGTGCTCTACGTGGTGTAAACATCTGCTCTTCCTAGTTCGCTCTCGCTCTCGCTCTAGTTCGCTCTCTTGCGTTTTTTAACGAATTTCCAAGGATTTCTTTTGGAAATTCATTTGTTTCTTGTTGGATTTAATTCAGTTGCTGTCGGCATAAGGTGAGAATTTTTCCATTTCATGATAAAGCTATGCTCAACTTTCTTTTCCCTAAATTGCAGTTTCCGTAGTGCGAAATAATTATTCAATAATCAATTTTGGAAGTTTATTATACAATTACCACAAGATATGATTACATTTTTGAAGCTTAATAAATTTTATTGAGAAATGTTCAGAGTTAAGAAAATGGCCGACATGTCAAATTTCAAAAACAGCAATTCATTATTTTTTCTTAAATTTCGATGAAATAAACTATAAGAAGCATTTGTCTGCAAGAAGAATGAGTGCATTTTTTCAGTTATTAAATTCAGTTGTTCTTGTAATCAATAAAACTTCAGTAAGTTCGGATGCTGCTCACAGCTAGGCTGTTATGAGTTCCCATTTCCAAGTGATAAACTTACGAGCTTTGTCTACTTTTAAAAAAGTTTTCTCTTCTAGATTTTCTTTCATATAAGTTATTTTCTTCTTATGGTAGAGCAGCTCCTTTACAAAATCAAACATTCCTTTATTCTTTTCAATAGATTGTCACCCTCTTTTGTACAGTTTCTTCTAGTTTTTTCTTCATACCATTAAGGAACTTATTTGTTTTTCCACATTTCTCATCTTCTTTGTTTTGGTACTTCTATACTTCAAACTTTCAAAAGCTTTTTTATCTTAGTGTACAGATTTGTAGGTCGATTCATGTAACTTCTTATAAATCCTTCTGAAGTTTCTCCATTATTTTATTCCTCTCTTGTTGTATTTCATAGTTTTCGCTTCTTTTGAATTTATTTTAAAATCGTTAATTTTCTTCTTAATCACTTTTCTCATATTAGTCATTTTTATCTCCATAACTTTCCACGTATTAGTAATTTCTACCATAAGCCTCTTAAACATCACATACTTTCTCCACGATAGCACCATGCTTTTATCCTAACTGAATCAAATATATTATGTAAACATACGTCTCCAATCGTTGTACTTTGTCTCCACGACCGGTTTCGACGCGACAAATACAGCAAAGAAGTCCATATATAATAAAACAGATAGAGGTTCAGAACGGATATGGGACCAGCTTGATGGACAAGATGCTCAGCAAGTACAACAGGAGGGTTATCTTGGGACGCATACTCGAAAGATAGGCCAATCCACAAACGATAAATTTGAAAAAGGAGGGGTGTATAGAATCAACTGCATTACATAGGCCAGACGGGATGCTCATTTAGAGTTCGGTTCAAAGAACACATGCCAGGTCCTAATAGTTATTCAAAATTTGCGGATCACAGGCCACACTTATGGAAATATAAACCAGTCAATGGAAGTATTGAAGGTTATGAGAAAAAGTCTGATATTAAACACACTTGAAGAATTTGAGATATAAGGCCTTCAAAATGGAGTTGGCCTTTTTTGAATGAAAAACTAAATACGCAAAGTAATGAGATATTCAATAAAATGATACAGCGGAGGGTCGAGAGGAATGAAAAGGGGGCGTGGGGAGGAAGATGATAGTGGGACGGGTTGTTTTCGTCGCTGATGATTGTGATGAAGGGGTTGGTGGTGGTCGGAAGGTTGTAGGTCATCAGTTGCAAGTTGTTACCGGGCCCAGCCGGGAGATTTTATTTTATTTATTTTTTGGTTATTGTTCAAGAAATTTCAATTATTCGACGATGTTTTTCCGTGTGTGTGTGTGTGTTGCGTGTACTAGTGGTTAATATGACGAGAGTCAACTCAGAATGAGGATTTCCATCTGAAGATGACACTTTGAGCGTTGAAACCGGTCGTGGAGACATAGTACTGTACAAGGATTTAAGACGTAATTTTTTATAATAAATTGTATTTAATATTACGAATTCAGGACTGAGGATGGCAGTTGCACTGCTGTATTATAAACTGACTGAATTGTTATTACAGCATACACAGTAAACTTATACGGGTTTATATACGTTACCTAGACAGATTCAGCGCCTGGCTGGGAGCAGACTACAATACTTGGTTCCTGCCGGTAGCTCTTTCGCCTTTATCTCTGTATTTCATGTCTGTAATAATAAATTATTCATCAAAAGAACACTACAATCATTGGTGACGTAGTTGATTAGACGCTGTGTATAATCTGTTGGTTAGCAGGTTTGAGTCTAATCAACCTTGACGTTTTGCTTGTATGAATGTCAACTTTTTCAGGTTACAAATTTCTTAAGGCTACTATTTTTGCTACTTGTCTATCTTAAATACAAAAAATTGATTTAATTGGAATTGGGTCAATCAATTGAATTGGATATTAAATTAACATCGCAAACAATGATTTTTTTGGCTACATCCAGTAAAGACTTTTGCAATAAGAAGCGCAAAGTTGATCCCCTTATTGGACTCTTGTATTCTCCATAGAGAAAAAATTTCCTTGGCTTTTACCCTGTTTCACGGAAAATGCGGTGCAGTGCGATTCGACGCTGCAGCTGATGCTGATTAGTCACTGAAACCAATTTCGGATTAAATGAAAATAATTCTGCACTATCGTGTTTTGACATGTTGTGCGACGGTCCGGGGTCCTTGTACTGCCAACTGACTGCATCAATGATGTTCTGAACAAATGGAGTGCATAGAAAATTGAGTTTAGCAAGAATATTAACGATTTGAATAAGGCTATTCTATCCCATTAGCTTCTCTACCGTTCCGCGTTGTGGGATAACTATCTGAAACGCAAAACAAGAGGTGCGCCGCGTCGCATTCTGTTTCATTGTGACCTGCCAAATGAAAAAGTTTTGAAATTTCAGCAAGTAGCATATGAATGCTTTAGCTATTCTATTTCCATTGTGTGAGATGTGAACACACATTTCGCCCCATAGAAGACATTTGCAAATACTTTTTACCAGTGGCGGTTCTAGCCCGGGGCAGGGAGGCAACAGCCCTCCCCCCCCCAATAGCTTTTGAGAAGACATTAGACATTCTTTTAGGAAGTACTAGACCACATGATCACCAAGTTGCAAAGGAGAGTTGAATCAAACGATTGTTTTGTTCAAGCATTTGATGCAATAAGTCCTCAAAGTAAAGGGTTTTCATCTGAGGAAAACTTTTGTGCTTTTGCAAATAAGTATGACATATTTAATTTGTAAACTGTGATGAACTATCATATGCACTTGGTTTGGTAAAACACACACTCAACGAATTTAAGGGAAACCCAATAGAGCTAATGGAACAATCTAATTTGTACATCCCCAACGGTCAAAACCTCTAAGACTGCTGTTTACTCTATCAGTAGCTAGTGCCAGTGCAAAAAGATGAGAATCTAAACGTATCTTAGATCTACCTTGAAGACAATCATACTTGGCCATACACTCAATTGAAAGGGAGAAAAACTATTGAAGAATCCTCAAGCAATCCTGGATCAATTTAAAAATGTTGGCCAGAGGAGATTAAACTTATGGAGAACACTAGTTAAACTCCCTGAATGATTTTATTTTATTCAGTACTAAGAGTCTAAAACCTGTATTGTGAAGTTGTTTAGAAGATTTTGGAATACATAACTGTGCTTTGTGCTTATAAAACTGTGTGTGTGGCTTACAATTTCCAACCTAAACTGAAACCAACAACAATTACAATCTAGAAATATAGAACCGTTTAATTGTCACTGCTGAATGTTCACTCCACTACCCTCCATTACGAGTAAGTGAGCTGTTCGAGATTTATTGTGCAAGAAAAAATAGTGTATAGCAAGACGAAAAAACCTACTTGTTTTTCACGTTTCTATTAGTAAAACTTTCAGCCTGAAATAGTTTTTTTTTTAATTTTCCGGGGGAGGGCTCCACAACCCCCCCGGAAGTCTGCCCCCCAGAAATTAACCTTTAGAACCGCCACTGCTCTTCACAATATGATGATGGTTCTCCATAGCTGTATGCTCATTCAAGCTTTGAATATTAATACGGTCTCTAAAAGACAGAAATAAAATATAAACGATAAAAATATAAATATAAAAATATAAATGAATACAAAAGACAGAAATCTGAGTATGATAGTGGTGTTTGAGGGACTATGCAAAGCATATTGCCACTTTGCGAGTATATGCTTTGTTCATAGCCCTAAATTATAATCAATGAAAGTCTAATTTATTAAGTTGGTAGCAAGATGATTTCTCCTGTAATAAATAAGGCTGCACTCTTGGCAGGTGAAAACATTGAATTAAATTTTTTTATTCTGAACTATTTTTATTTCTTTTTTTTCAAATTGGAGCAGGATGATTCTAAATTACTAACTTGTTTATTTTCACACCAACTCAGCAAATAAACAAAATTCGTGTGAAGCCACGGTAGCCTATGCCTTCCTGTTACTTTAGCTACTCCGATGGACTCTGGTTCGATTCCCGATCCAATCACTATTATCCTCATTACTCTCACAAGTATGAGACCCAAAATTTCAGGAGAAATCGTCTGTTACCAGTAATCAATCATTTCATTAACATTTATCATTATGGTGGAATGTATTAATAGTGTGGAATTCAATTCATATTGGTATGAAATGTATTCTCATCATGATGTGATTCTACGTATTATAATTCCTTATCATTTTCAATTTTCAGAATGCAAGCGCCAATAGTTATTAACTATGGAGGACGGCTCAGGCCGAGGAGAGTGGGTTAGTAATATTTCATTATTATAAACAATCTATATTATAATAATATGCCTTATTGTGGCTTGAGGTGTACTATGTTCATCTCAGATATAATAACGGCTTCATCAAGTGTGTTGCTTTCCAAACTTTTCTGCCAAATAATGGCTTTGTTTCAGTGGGTTTGGCATACTGATATAACTCAATCTACAAACAAATTTTGTTACCTCAGTAAGGAAATCAATCACAACCTATTTCAATCTTCACTTGCGTAGTACAATGCCTAGACCAAAACATAATGTCGGGTACGAAAAGTCACCCATAGTCGAGATTGGTTAGAGGGCCTATAGCCTATGTAGGCTTCCATTATATACTCATACTATACATGGTGTATGTAAAGTCCTTCAAGCCGATTTTGACTGTGGATGACTCTTCCAGCTAATCTATGTTGTGGTCAAAGAGCATACTACTCAAAGAAGAGTGCTGCGATTGCTGTCCTAACTGATAGATTATTTATATTAGTCTGCCAAGCTGAGTCTGACAATTATATAGGATGGGAAAATGTGCGTCAGGAATTATTGATTTTCACAACAATGATAAGAACAGTAAAGTTTATGTAAATTTTTCAATTATAAATTTTTCTTCTAGATTTTGAAAAAACCGTTTTACATAGTATTTCTAATCATAAGTATTATTTTGTTATTATAACAAAATAATATTGTGTTATCTTGAGATGTATTCACCATAGCATGTGTCTCTTGAACGTAACATATGAGCGATATTGAATTTAAATTTCGATTATTCATTGAGAAAGGCAACTTCTGTTTACAGTGCTCTGTGCCAACCTGTTCTGTAGTAATTCTAATATTAAATTTGTTGTTTTGCTTGTAGAAGTGCCACCACCTCCACCGCCACCAGCACCAAGAAATAGACGCCCCCTCCCACGAGTCCCACGAGTCAACCCCCGCCACCAACCGCCACAAGCGGAGTTGAGTTTGGTGGTGGGGATGTTGCTCTGGGCAAGGTTGGGGAAGGGTCCCTACCGGCCAGCGGTCGTTACTAGGGACCCTAACAGTCACGAGTGGCAAAAAGTTCGAAGTGAGTAGAGTGTCAATCAATGTAATTGATTCATATTATATGTTTATATAAGTCTTAGCAGGTTAGACAGTTGGGGCGCTTATCTCTGATTGGAAATGACTCTGACTGGCTGCTGCTCCTCAAGGTCTCGAGTTCTAAACTCTTTCAGACTTGGATGTTTTCACCTTGTCACCATCCACCTCATTACCCTCGCACAAGTCTCAAGACTCATGAGGGCATCATCTGGCAAATAAAATTATATGGATTCATCAGGCATGGTCACTCAGACTATTAGATTGGATTTTTTAAATATTTTGCTGCATGTGATTAATCTCCTAGACATGATTCCTTGGGTACTTTGACAACCCTCTAGGCTAGTGAATGTGATCTGAAAAGGTGGTTGAAGGCCACTAGGATTGAGGCAACGATTTGAGTCTGCAATCATTAAATTGGATCTATAAGGGATTGAGCGATCACATAACTATGGAGGCACTTATTGCTTTAATAGAGCAATCTAGACACTACCTTTACAATTCATATAAATAATTATACTTATAGGTCATTTCAATTTCTCCATTTGCAATCGATAATAATAATAATAATAATAATAATAATAGTAATAATTTTAATTCTATGGCCAATTTTGAATGTTAGATTCAATCTAAATGTACAAGCCCTTGCAGGAGTTTCCATGATCTTGGGTTAGCTATATCAAAATAAAATTTAATTTGATCTATGTTATCCTTTATAATTGTTTGTTCATTTATTTATTGTTCAGCTCAGAATTTTTTATTATAAATTCTATTCAACAGTTGTGAGTGAACGTATAAATTCATAGCCATTAAGTTAATATAAACTAGTTATTTTTTTAGATTTTCAGTGATTTCGAATTATTCTTGTTAACTAATCTACCATACAAAGTTTTTGATAATGTAGCCTAAATGGCCAAACTGTCCTCATAAACTATTGAGTCCAAACCATTTGAGACATATGCTGTAAGTCATTTTTGCCTTGAAAGGTTCATTTTTGTAGCTGCTTTTCTTATTCAATCACTCTCAACCTTGTTTTCATTTTTTCAGCATTCCCAACGCGCACGCTGCGCGATGTGCATGTCACATGGCTGGGGGACCGAGCCCGTCACTCGTGGGTGTCATGGGGGGCTATACACCCCTTCATGCCCCACGATGAGCTTGTTTCGGCCATCAAGAGAAATGTGAGTGAAAAACAGTTCTATTTGTGGTTAGAATAATTATTTTTCTTTAAAAATCTTTATGAATCTGCAGCACTTGAATCATAGTAATTGGAAGTAGAACTAGTAATTAGTAGTCTCAAGGCCCCCATCGACTTTGACCGTAGTTGTCAGCAAGATAATTAATTCACCCATTGACTGAAGCCAATCCCCTTTTGAACTTGTCTTCAAATAAGAGTAAAACATCTGAAATTGCCATTTGCCAATCGCCCTCAAGGCTGTGCACTTGTGATTGAGAAACATTTTTTTGTCAAAGTTGAAGATTATGAAGGTATTGAAATGTTTCATCCTTTGCCATGTGTGGTGATCACATATGGTGTTGCCATAGTAACCTCTTATTTACTTCAACTGTTTATTCACCATACTGAGTTCTTCGTCAATTGAAGCCTCACTTTACAAAAGGTCTTTAATTCTAGTACAATTTATTGAACGAAAGATAAAATGTAAAAAATGTCTATGCCTACTTAGATGACATTATTGTTTGTGGAATGGACATGATAATAAACTACAACGTTTTCGAGATACAATAAAAAAGTACAATCTAACCATAAACGAGGATAAATGCAAATATTCTCAATTTACCCTAAAATACTTGGAATATATTATTTAATAGAGTATGGTGAATAAACAGTTGAAGTAAATAAGAGGTTACTATGGCAACACCATATGTGATCACCACATTCTTTATCAATTATGTGTGTATCAAATGTCTTTGTGAACCACAAAATAAATAATTGGGGGAAAGAATAATGAAAAAGATGCAAATAGTCATGAAAAATTTCAAATGTTTGTTTGATTATCGAGATTTAAGATGCCACATTCAAGAAAAGGGAAACATGTGACTGTGCTAACCGTAGTATACTATATTATACCCATAGTTGTTATGGTGCTTTACTTATTATCTTGGTAGCTCTGCTATGGAGTCTGTAATGCTAATGAAATATGGCAAATATTACAAAAAAAAAATAAATTGAATAAAGGTTACTTTACCATTGCGGAGTGATACTGAAGTGAAAATATTTCTAATTGGTTTACAATTCTCTTGCAGAATATACTGAAAAAAGTAAACAAAAATGTCCAGGCACTCAAGGTGAGGGCAGGTGAGAGGAGGAGGTGGGAGGCCAGCGTGCGGGAGGCAGCGGACCTCGAGCCTCTCTCGAGGTATTTATAAAAATATTTTTTTTTCAATTACAATAATACTATAAATTGTCTTTCTCCATCACCATGCTTCTAACAGCCACTAAGCTTGATGTCATTGAGCCTTTCTAGACATTGCTGTAGAAAGCAATATAATATGTAGTTGGATGCAATAATTAGAGGAGGACAAACAGGCCAAGTACAAGAATGGATCGAAATTTAATGTCCTTTATCATCTTTTAGTGAACTTACCGCACTGAACCAGTGATTGTTCATGTAATCCAACCTTAACTTTCCAAACTGAATTCAAACAACAACTAAAACTATTTACAGAGTTTGTTATAAGCAGAAATAAAATTTTTTCATCTTAATATTCAATTTTTAATTGATTATACTGATCAATTGAAAAATTCTGTTCAAGATTCCCTATGGCACAACTAATCAGTTGAACTATGATATCTTGGTAGAATGTACCTGATTGCCAAAATGTGGAATTATTTTGTTGACTAATTTTGATACACTCTTAGATTCCAACTCCATGGGACTTGACTCAGGAACTGTTGAATTCACAACTACTGTACTCTTAGGCAGTGACACTTACAACTTGCGGTGGTGTTAGACTACACAAACAGCTTGTCATAGCACACCAATGGAGTGTTGTATTGTGTTATATCTTTACCTGAAGTTCAGACAACATGGAAACTCAGTTGATGTGCTACATGTTGCTTGTGTGGTCTCACTCCATCATGCAGCTTGAGTTATAGAAATTACACCCAACAACTCTTAAATGGAAACTCCCATCATGCAAAAAAGTGCCAAAATCATTGTTCAGTGAGCTATCACCAAACAATTTGAGTATTTTGAACATTATATAAAAGGGTTTATTTTTAAGAGTTTCCCATATTCTATTTTTATACTATCCATACTATTTTGAACCAAACCATGAAATGTATACTTTTGTTGATGATAATACAATTTATTTAATGTTTTGCAGGATTCAGAGAGTCCAATGGCTGGCGAGGGTAGCTGCGGGTGAGACCCCGCCCCTCCCGCAGGCACACGCACAGGAGCAGGGCAACGGAGAGGAAGGGGATGCTGCCTTCCTCTACTTCCTCTCCATGATGGAGGAGGCAGAGGCGGTGGAGGCAGCCCCCCCTCGGCAGCCCCCGCGCCAACAGACCCCC